>JBBPMM010000087.1:0-76369 GCA_038090335.1 Solioccasus polychromus | reverse complement strand
ATTTTTTTATAATAGCTTCTCGAGTATATATTTACATATCCCTCATCTGTGATCTAGCAAAAGTTGTGTTGTTGTCGAGTGCGAGACACTGACATTTCGGTGGCTCAAGTGCCGGTCCAATACTGTATTAGGAACCACGCGCAAATGCATCCCGCTTACCTCTGGGTAGCTGACACCGCCATTTATTGCTTTTAGCCGAGCAAGGGTTCTGTCGGACCAGCGCCCGCCCAAAACGCTGCCCAATATGCTTCCTAAAGAGAGGTGAAGATCATACCAAGCATTGCGAGCGCTAAATCTTCTAACCGATACCATATGCGAGCAATACCAACCCAGTCGTCATCGCATCATAACCGTAATGGAGCGACAACGTGCGTGCGCATGTATACGTGATGCTGAAACCAAACGCAAATAAAAATCCTACAGGCGTAGCAAAATCAGAACAGTCTCAGCATTCAATTACCTACTTACCAGAAGGTATCAGAATAATAAAGTTGTTCTTGCGGCTCAGAACTCGTAAGTAGGGAGGAAATGGATTAACGTCCCTGAACGATAACTTGACCTCATTGGTACTGGGCGATGGGATGACCGCACGTTGTGCTTCTGCTTCCAGGTCATTTCTGAGTGTTTGCGTTCCGACGAGTCTATTTTCAGGTGTCTTCTCTCCGTCGGACATATCCCCGGATTTTTCGTGCGCGAGCTTGTTCTTCAGGACGTTCTGGTACGTCAAACTCCGTTCCCTTCTGAACGTGTCCTTGAACAAGAATAGGAATGCTGCAAATATGATGCCCCCCCCATATTACCAGAAACCAAAACACAGCACGCCAAGTGAAACCCTGGGTGAGCCCACCCCCTAGTATGGGCCCGATCGAGGGTCCCAGAAGTGGCGCCGCGTAGTATACGCCCATCTTAGTCCCCCTTTGGTGTGGTTCGTAAATATCTGCGAGCGTTGCAGCACCAATGGCAATCATGGCACTCCTGTGCAATTGGATCAACAACGGCAAAGAACAATGTGTGGGCAGAAGTACCTACCCAGCTGCTTGAACTACTCGCATACCAATGAGGAGATTTATGGTCTTGGAAATGGCCACAATAGCCGAGCCCACCGTAAACAGCGTAACGGAGAGCAGGTAGACGAGCTGTATCGTTTCGTAGATTGATCTATGCGTGACGTACAGGCCATGAAGAAGTTACGTACTTTCCTCCCTTTGATTTCGCTAATTGCAATCCATAAAACGGGAGAATTGGATTGAACGAGGATAAAAAGAGACAGGCTCAAACTAATTTGCGACGCAGTTGCATGCAAATCCTGCTCAATTTGGGCGTTTGCGGCTAAGTTTTCTTGTTCGATTCCGAAATATGAACAATGAAAATAGCCACTCACGATTTTGGATGCTACCAGACAAACCCGTGATAGTAGAGGCACCACAGATAATAAGCAGGTTCAGGTTCTGTGGTCGATAGGTGTCAGCGACGTCCTTGCATACGGGCAGAAAAAAAAACAACCTTTCTAATATTGGACCACGTTCGAGGATCATCCTCCACGAGAGCATGTTCGATATCGGGCTTGGACGTAAAGTTGGGAGGCATTGAAGGACCATGCACAGGGTTGTGTAAAATATCTTTCCCTGTAGATGTAGAGTCATCCGGAATCACTAGCATTGTAGTGATTTGGTTATTCGAATCTTGAGTCATGAGGGAGGAAACTGACTTTGGATTATCAGAGTGCTGAAGTCATCCTTTAAATGGTCGCGCAATACCCAGCACATGACTAGTATCCCCTGAATTATAAGAAGACCAGCACTCGAATCAAAGGTATCTCGGCCGATTTTCTATGACGTGGCCCCATTCAGACTGTAGAAGCCGTCATGATAGAACCATGATCAAGTCAAGGGCGGACCTACCCGGGCAGCGATCATTGGATGCTGGCAAGCTAAAAAAAAAAAACTAACCATGGGAATGTCTCAGTCGGAGGCCCGAAACTCGAGTCATATGCACAAAAGAGAGTCGGTTGATCGAGCCTCGCGGTAAAGCAGTCAGATAAATCACATATCGTAGGCATGTACGAATGAATTGCGCTTTTCTGTTGTACGGCCCACATAAACGTGCATGTGGGGCCGCCCAGTCAAATCATTAGTCAACGCCCTCTGGTGATGTCCCGTTTTTGCTATAGTACATCACCCCCGAACCTTGATAAGGATGGAATAAATCCATGGGGAAGTAAAAACTTAGTCATAGCGACTCTGAAAATCGTGTGACTTGTCGTTTAGTGACTGACATCTTTGTTACGTTTGTCCGACCACATGTACGATTCGTCAGATCAGGGCGGTCCAGGGACCTGCATTGAATGAATCTGCACCAGAGACAACTACCAGAGCTTTTCCGAAGAAAGTGCTATCCGGGGTGTCCCAATACAACACAAGCATGGCTTTAGGCTTCTATGCCTCAAACGAATCAGCATTTCATTTAGCACATTCACCGTTAATATACCTTGTTCAAGTTGGCAGAAGACAACCAATTTCTCCAAGTCAAGAGTCAGAGCTTAAGGCTGGTGGGGTTACGTCACACAAACATGGTCAGCTTCCAATGCGCACTGACAGCCACCCTGGAAATAACAACATGTATGCATAACTACAGCAAATAAGGACATGAAATCGCATCAGCACTATCCACTCTTCGAGTTGTCTGTAACGGCACCTTACCCTTGCAAAGCACGAGCAATATCATCAATTCGGCCAATACCATCAAGCCGGCCCACAGGGTATAGAGACCTCCGTCGCCAATAGCGTCCTAAATGAGAGGTGAGCACAAAGGGAAATACTAGTGTGCGTCAAAAATCTACCTGTAGTGGCACCGCAATTTCCGCGGCAACAAACCCGGACAGTCCACGGAAAGAGCTGTTGGCGGCGACTGCGCTGGACGAGCGCCCAGAATTGGCATCTACGACGTACGTCAAAGTACAACAATATAGCCATCTAGGTACCCACGAACGATCAGACCAGATTTAATGGCAAAATTGGTACGGCGTACATCGAAAAGAAACCAGATAAAAAGAGCATTACGCAAATGGCTGAAACGTGTGCGTGCTGTTGGCAGACCCATGCATATCCAACAACAGCAGGCGGAAACCACAGCATGACGAGCTTTGTGCTCTCTAATCTCATCTATAATACGATAGTTGAAGAACGAATCCGAATCATAAACAGAAACACCTCACTTACCTCTGGGTGGCTGACGCCACCATTCGCAGCTCTCAGTCGGGCAAGTGTCCCGTCGGACCACCTACCACCCAAGATGCTTCCGAATATGCTTCCTAGGGGTATGGTGATCATCAGTTTGAGGTTGCGAGACATCGATGCACCAACCTATTCCGAAGGAGAGTAATACCAATCCAGTCACCATGGCATCGTAGTCATAATATAGCGATAACGTTCGTGCGCAGGTATACGTGATACTGTAAGTATACGCGTACAGAAGTCCTGCACTGGCAATCAGTAAGAATGTTGAGTTTGATGCCACGGCAACCCACCAGAAGTCGTGAGAATAGCCACGTTGTTTTTGCAACGTAGAATTCGCAGGTAATGAGGGAATGGATTAACGTCCGTAATGTTTAACTTAATTTCTCTGATGCCAAGTGCAGGATCGTCGACACGTTGCACTTCCAGATCGCTCTTGATTTGCGCTCTTGAAGATACCTCGTATGATGAGTTATTCTCTCTGACGCGAGCAGTACGTTTTTCCATACGATCCTTTAGGACGTTCTGGTATATGAAACTGCGTTCCTTCCTGAACGAATCCTTGAACAGGAACAAAAACGCTAAAAACATTACACCTCCCCAGATCGCCAGAAACCAAAAGACAGCACGCCAACTCAAACCTTGAGTGAGCCCACCACCTAGAATTGGCCCAATCGATGGACCTAGGAGTGGTGCTGTATAGTAAATACCCACCATGGTCCCTCGTTGATGGGGTTCATAAATATCGGCGAGTGTTGCAGCACCGATGGCAAATACGGCACTCGATCTAAGGAGGAAAAATTTAGGAGATGGATACGATTATATCATAGCTAAAAGGACGTACCCAACCGCTTGAACTACCCGCATGCCAATGACAAGACCGATAGTCGTTGAAATTGCTACAACGGTAGAACCCACTGAAAACAGTATCAGGGAAAGTAAATAAACGAACTAACGGGATCAGCGGACATGGCAATCGTAATATTAGATCACACACCTTCCTCCCTTTGATTTCGCTAACTGCACTCCAAATGATGGGAAAGCTTCCTTGGCCAAGGATGAAAAGAGATATGCTCAAGCTAATTTGCTTGGGATTTGCATGCAACTCCCGCTCGATTTGAGAATTTGCAGCTAGTATTCATCGTCAGGCTTCAATGCTCCCATGAAAGAAAATCGAAAGACGGACGGTTCTGGATGTTCGCGCACAAACCTGCAATCACTGAGGCTCCAGAAATAATGAACAAGGTCGTATTCTATAGTTGATTGGTCTTGACTATGTTTATAGTGTGAACGAATAAAAACCGAGAACCTTTCTAGTATTCGACCAAGTTCGAGGGTCTTCTTCCACGAGGGTGTGTTCGATATCAAGCATAGTAATGGCAGATCCGGGAGGTGGTGCACTGTCGGACACTGCCCCGATGCCTTTGGGAGTAACGTCGTTTGGAATCGTCGCCATCGATCTTCTCCGTGAACGCAATGGAACAGGAAAAATCTAGTATAGGGTTAGAGTTCGGAGAACCCTGTTATAGGTGATCGAATCCAGTAACCCGAATAACTTTACGAGAAACTTTGACAAGTTACATACATACCTCGATATGCATGTTTGAAGAACTGACCGCTGAACACGTCAACTCAGTGAGCGACAACTCCATACGCCAACAGTTCGAATGTCATTCACCGTTTGTTGTCAGGCACTGAGACTTTTGAGAGCCAATATTACTACATAATAAGTGGTGGGTAGTATCGGGACCGCACTACCTACACAAAGTTCGTAGCTCATTATATCATTATGTAATTCGGGAATGCACACTAGCCTACCCTACTCTGCTACAAAATCCTGCCTTGTGTCTATAACTGACATGTACAATACACGAAGTACTGGCTTGCCCGCCCTATCATGATCTATTTTTCCGTTCCTCCATGTTGATACTGGCTTCGCGCCACTGCCTGCCCTTGTATAGCACGAGTAATATCATCAGTTCTGCCAACAGCATCAAGCCAGCCCACAAGGTATATAGACCCCCGTCACCGATGGCATCCTAGGCCAGACGTTAAGTACAAAACGAAACGTTGGCACAAAGTAGAGACTCACCTGTAACGGGACTGCAATTTCTGCTGCGATGAATGCAAATAGACCACGGAAAGAGCTGTTGGTAGCGACTGCGCTGGACGAACGCCCAACGTTGGCATCTACTATGTACGCCAATGTGCTAGAGTATATCCATCTAGAGGGAGATAAAATTAGGTCAAAGGACAGAATGAGCGTATAAATACGACGTACATCGAAAAGAAGCCAGATAAAAAGAGCATTACGCAAATTGCTGCAATGTGTACGTGCTGTTGACAAACCCAAGCATACCCAATAACGGCGGGTGGGAACCACAACATGGCAATCTTTGTGCTCTCCAACCTCATCTGTGATAAAACCGTCAATGCAGTTCCTGAATTATCGAAAAGTGCGCTTTGGCTGGCTTACCTCTGGGTAGCTGACGCCGCCGTTAGCAGCTTTCAGCCGAGCAAGTGTTCTATCAGACCACCGCCCACCCAAGATACTGCCTATTATGCTCCCTAGATGCGAGTTGAATACTTCAGAAGTTCGAAGTAGCAATATACTAACCTATTCCATACGCGAGTAACACCAATCCGGTCTTCATGGCATCATAGCCATAATAAAGCGATAACGTCCGTGCGCATGTATATGTGATGCTAAAACTAAATGCAAATAAAAGTCCTGCAAGAACTTAGTCAGAACTATCAAGATAAAATAAGCTCCAATACTCGCCAGAAGGTATCAGAATAGCAAGATTATTCCTGCGGCTTAGGATACGTAGGTAGGGAGGGAATGGGTTGACGTCCGCGATCGACAACTTGACTTCCTTGATAGCGAGTACTGGGACAACCGCTGGCTGTGCTTCGAGGTCAGCCTCCTGCGTCTCTCCTGCGGAGGGTTCATCTTCCTGCGATTTCTTTTCACTGACAGCCTTTTCCTCGTGCCTTTTTCTGTGTCCTTCTATGCGTTTCTTCAGTACGTTTTGGTACGTTAAACTCCGCTCCATTCTGAACGTGTCCTTGAACAAGAACAAGAAGGCTGAAAATATGACACCCCCCCAAATCACCAAAAACCAAAATACCGCACGCCAGCTCAAACCCTGTGTGAGGCCACCGCCAAGAATAGGCCCAATCGAGGGACCCAGGAGGGGTGCGGCGTAATACACGCCCATCATGGTACCTCGTTGGTGAGGTTCGTATATATCGGCAAGCGTTGCAGCGCCGATGGCAATCACGGCGCTTGACCTAGGCGACGAATGAGTTAGAAATGAGGAGAACAATACGGACGAACCTACCCAGCTGCTTGAACTACCCGCATACCAATGACTAGACCTATAGTCTTTGAAACTGCTACGATAGCCGAGCCCACCGTAAACAATGTCACAGAAAGCAGATAAACGGGCTGAAAAATAAACAAAGTCAGCATACACGACAAAGATGACATAAGAATGTTGGATACTTTTCTGCCTTTGATCTCGCTAACCGCACTCCACACAACAGGAAAGTTGCCTTGGACAAGGATGAAAAGAGACAAACTCAAGCTAATTTGTGATGCGGTTGCGTGCAATTCCTGCTCAATCTGGGAGTTTGCAGCTAGTTTTTTCGTTAATTTCGGCTGCTCCACTGAGCAAAACTGTTACTCACGGTTCTGGATGTTGGCACATAAACCTGCAATCATAGAGGCCCCAGAGATAATAAACAGGATTGTATTCTGAAAGTCATTCATTAGTTGCATCCGCCATACAGCTTGAAAGGGGTATCTACCTTTCTAGTATTTGACCAAATTCGAGGATCATCTTCGACAAGTGCGTGTTCGATATCAAATTTAATTACGGATTCAGGAGGCGTTGAAGGGGTAGATGCTGCACTAAAGGGTACGTCCTTGCCCGCAGGAGTAGAGTCGTCGGGAGTCATCGTCATCTCGTCGACTCCAGAGGTCATGATTCGTGAAGGCCGTAAAACAATAGCGCAGACTAATAGCGCAGACTAGAGTGTTAAAAGAGGACAGAGTCGTTCCTACAAGGAGCCAAATGTCATCTGGGATGAGAAATCAGAAGGCATTCAGCCTTTAAAAAAAGGTGTGCAACAGTCAGCGTACGATAACGTGCCGCGGCTCGGCACTGCACCATGCGCCCGACGTGGAAGGTAACGGGAACTTGGGACGAAGCTACCAGCACCTGAGTGGCAGGCAGTTCGGCCGATAATCTCCGGTCTAACTCTCACCAGGCCGCCCGCCTTCTGGGACATTCTTTACCCGACACTTACACATGCATATGTAACACAATTGAGTCGGCAAGGTCATCCTCGAGTCTTCAACACTGGTGTCTGGACTTGTACAAATGACCAAATTAGTTAATACCTAAGTTGAGAACACTTGACCAACACGGACCTCAAGGGGAACAGAGACTCAACAAAATAATCGAATGATCGAGCCCCAAAGTAAATTTAAACGCGAGGCATCCCCGCATGAGTCATCGTCTAAGTCACTTGATATTCCACACTTATTTATTACCGGCAACACTGTGGCCATGTCTTGCTCCGAGAAGTATTGCTGAAAAGCACGCATACCGAGATAATATACACACAGGTTCTGATTTGCTGGGGCCTGGCGGTAAAGGCCAATTCCGTTCACTGCATGCACTTTGAGGTGATCAGCTCCTGGAAAGTTATTGCCTTGCCTACGCTGATCGGAGCGGAAAATCCATGGAGAAATATAGTAAATGAATGAGGAATGGTCGGCCGACACAAGAGGACTTAGATACAAATCTTACAAAGGTAGACCATTAGTAGCCGCGTCCGCATCACATTCGCCAAAGAACATACATAATTTATCAGCCAACTGTCAGAGGCATGGACTGCTCCCGACAGTATGCGTCAATAGCTGAAATGTCTCAGCCTCGTAGCGAAATGCCACTCCCCGTTGATACTGAATGGGGGAAAACTGAAGACGAAACGCCTTGCACACGCACTAAGGTGAAACTTGATCTACCCAGGGAATGAGGCTACACCGAAGGTAAGACCGATTATTCCTCGACGAGCCAATTTGACTGGGTCGAAGTTCAAGAAAAGACATGAAAGTCGGTTTGACATTCCGCACCGGCATTTGCCGGGAAACATAGTTGCTAAAAGTAATATTATACACTTATGGACAAATTATGGTGGCTCCAGGGCAGGAGGTTGCGTGTTGAACATGACTACGGAACGCAAGATTCGACACAAGTCGCGGACCAATCAACGCTTTCCGGCGCTCGTGGACGGTGCATACGGATCGAATTGTTCAGCCTCAGGATCTCGCTTGACGCTTTTGCGTCCCTTCTTCTTCCTGGACTTCACTATCGAATGAAGCATGAACCCCATTCACAGAACCATTGTGCGAGGAGACGTACCACGACGCTCTGGTGCTTCCTCATCACCCTCATGCCGTCCACACGCCTGCATCTTGGTTGTATCTCGGAAGTTGAACAGTTGGGAAGTACACGCATCGCAATACTTGCAACGCATGTCCTCCACCATGGCACGTTTACCAGACCAATATTCTCTGGAGATCTTGTCAACGCCATCGGCAAAGACGGTTTGAGACGCGTCATGGCTACGCGTCGGATATTTGTCCAGCGCGTGCTCGAACGCGAGGAGTGCATCGGGCAACATGGTTTCGAAGCCAGCTACTCGAAGGTAAGCAGGTAGGACGTTGTTAAGCGTGATATCCATGTTCGCGGCAACCAGCATGTTGATGGCGCGCTCGATACTTTTGCTCATGGTAGCACCAGCGACGAGGAGGTTTGAGAGGGAGGGCTAGATGGGAAGGCACTGACAATCCAAAGTCGGTACGTCCGGATGGATTATATACTCGCAAAAAACATTGGAATGTTTTCGGACAAAGACTTGTTTCAAGCAACGCCCGTTGCGTTACACGAACGTCCTCGGATTGAAGTCTTCAACTCCGAGTGGCTCATTCAGGATACTTAAACTCAAGCATACCAGGTAAAGCTAGAAATAGATATGGCTCTGATATACGCACCCGGGCCAGAAAATTAGTCTTGTCATGATACCCGTCAAGCTCGAGGACCAATAATAATTGAGGAGTCGAAGTTTGATTACGTACATGGGGTCGGCAGTCACAACAAAAGAAGTTCATATGAAAATCAGCTAAAAAAAAATAAAGATAAGGAAGTAAAGTAACTGCGATTCCTAGCACTTAACGATCTTGTTCCGAAATTGCACGAAACACAACACGGAGATATGCAAGCAACCATTCTATAGCCTCATAGGCTTTGCAGTCCATACTTTTTACTCCAATCACGATACCTGTTCATCATTTCAGGCGTGATCTGCCTTCGAATTGACATTGCAATCTCCTTGAAAGCGGCTTGCGGTACCTATCAAACATGATGAGGACGAGAAATACTTTAAACGATTAGGGTTTCCGAGTCTTACATAGGGTGCATGAATATCTGCTCGCATTGTCAACAGGGCAGCTTCTTGGCAGAGGGCCGTGATTTCCGCTCCGCTACATCCAGCCGACTAGGCCA
Organism: Solioccasus polychromus; assembly: GCA_038090335.1. NCBI lineage: Eukaryota > Fungi > Basidiomycota > Agaricomycetes > Boletales > Boletaceae > Solioccasus > Solioccasus polychromus. The sequence goes on along the minus strand of JBBPMM010000087.1, from coordinate 66,558 downwards.
TGTCGGTCAGAATGGCAGATGTGCATGCGACGTATATAACATACGAACCATGGTAGCAATCTCGGTAACATCGAATCCAGGGTCGACGCTCATCTTTCTTGTTCGGATACGCAAAATCTCCTCCCTACCTTCTTGATCCGGTGGGCCAATGAATAAGATACGGTCGAGTCGACCAGGTCGCGTTAGAGCAGGATCCTTCGACAAAGAAAACAACCCTTGAGAAAATATCACGAGATCACACGGTATGATGGCCTTACCATAACTTCAGGTCTGTTAGTGGCCGCGATGATGGTGACGCCGACCAGCTCCTGGACGCCGTCCATCTCGTTCAGTAAGCTTGTGAGAACGCCTTCGTGGGACGAGACACCCCCTCCTTCCGAGTCTGAACGAGAGGTGCCAAGCGTATCAATCTCATCCTATCACATGGGGTATGAGTAATGATCGTACAGCCAATAGGCGAAAGGGAACCAACAAAGAAGATGATGGATGGCGATGCCGCACGCGCTTTCCGAAATATCTCACGCACCGCTCGCTCAGATTCACCGACGTACTTATTTAGAAGCTGGAGAAGAGGTTAGGTGCTGTGCGCGAGGATATTTAGATCACCTGCCTCCGGTCCCTTCACAGCCACAAAGTTGACTCCACTCTCCGTTGCACAAGCACGTGCAAGGACTGTCTTGCTGCACCCGGGTGGCCCATAGAGTAGAACTCCTTTGGGAGGCCGTACGCCTAACCTCTCGAAGGCGTCAGGATGAAGCAAAGGCCATTCAACGGCTTCGCGGAGTTTCTGTATAGCAGCCCCTTGACCGCCGATGTCACAGAACCTTATGGGTGGTGTATCCAAAAAGACGGATCGCATGGCAGAAGGGCGAACCGTCGGCAAGGCATTGGAGAGGTCCGAAATGGTGAGGTTCAGAGAAGGAGGTATCCCTGTTCCGCTCGATCCCAATAACTCATTTGCGTTCACCCAACGTTTGATCGCAAGTGTACCCGCTTCGCGAACGACTGCGCTCAGGTCCGCTCCAACATACCCGTGTGCACGACCTGCAAGAGTACGAAGATCGGCTTGCGATATCGAGTGGGGAGTCTTAGCGAGTAGTACATCCAGGATTGCTAAACGTGCCTCGGCATCCGGGACGCCTGGGATAGTGTATAAACACATCAAAACCAATTTCACGTCCACATGGCGCTGAGAATTTGTTTGGAGCTTACCTATCTCGAATTCTCTATCAAATCTTCCAGGTCGTCGAAGTGCCGGGTCGATGGCATTCGGCCGATTTGTCGTTCCGATAACGACAACTCGTTCGATGGCACCACTCGTTGCTTCGTCTTCCATTCCATCCATTATTGTCAGCAAGGTGGCGACCACTCGTTTTTCAACCTCTCCACCGGCACCATCCTCGCGTCTTGGGACCAATGCATCAATCTCATCCAAAACGACGATGCATGGGCTCTTGGAGCGTGCATTCCGGAAGACTTCTCGGAGTCGTGCCTCAGTCTCTCCATGATATGCAGATGATAACTCCGGGCCGTTGATGATAATGACGGAAGACCTCGTAGACGCCGCTATGGCACGTGCAAGATGCGTTTTTCCAGTTCCCGGAGGACCATGAAGCAATATTCCTCGCGGTGGCTTTAGACCTATCACATACAAGGTAAGCTGATTTCGGCATATCCTTGGTATACTCACCAAAATACATGAACAAGTCCGGTCTCGTAAGCGGAAGCTCAATTAGGTCACGTATCTCTGTAATTATTTTGTTAAGCCCTCCGACCGTGGCGTAGGCATCAGATGGAGCAGTTCGTTCAAGTGTTTCAATCTCTGGCTGAAGGACGACACATGTAAGCATCGTATTTAGGACCTCAAGGCCGGAGAGTCCCACGACAGCCTACCTTGTGAGGATAGTCGACCTGATGATCAGGGTCGTTTTGCAGAATGCATACAGACGTATCCCACCCGGCTGTCCACAGATGGACTTGGGAATGTAACGAAAGTGATTTGACCTCCTCGGTCATGGAGATGACAACGTCATCTGTCCCAGGTGGACGTAGCGAGATGGAATCGACGAAAAATCTGTGAGATTGACCTTCATATGCAACTTCCACGATTTGGAAAGATGTGATATATTTTAGCCCCACTAGTCATCGAGTCAAATAGAATGGGTTAGTGGACTGGCCACGACGATCCATCGTGACTGTGTAGTGCTTACCAAGGTGTTCACGTAGTAAAATTGTAAACCAATCTCTGCGTTTCCCAGAATCAGGCGCGTTGCCCTGAGCACACTTACTCGCCCCTTTGGAAATTTCCCGCAGACGAACGTATCCGGCTTTCTGGGCATCACGCAATGATGGCAGGAACGAAATGTCCTTGTTGATCGTTTTTCCATGCAAGGGAAAAATTTGGACCTGACTGCCCTCCTCGAGGCGTGCCGTGAGGAACAGCGAAGGAGATAACAAGATAGCTATAGGGAAATCGTGCCCATGACCACGGGATCAAGATTAGCAAGGCAGTGACATGGACGTCACACGACTGATACTTGCCATTCTGCGCAACGTCTATGGACGGCCATAAGACACCAACTGCGAAGTCCTGTCAGGCGGGGGAAAATAAGTGTCTTGAAAATGCCATGGTAGCGGCGACGAATTTCCAGCCCAGCACACTCTTACCTTTTTCGCACTGCCGTTATCTCCCTGCGATAAGGCAACCACGTCGCCAGAACACAACTTCAGGGTTTTCAGGGCGTCTGGATGGACGATAACGCGCTTCGCAGTACGCGATCCTCCCTCGGCAGCCACCGATAGAGTAACGGTAAATTTCGGGAGTGACATTTGCTATGTTATCGACGATCGAGTCGATGTGTGTTGCGATTAGTATTCACTCGGGAAGTGGTGGAACGTGAACCCTGTCAGGAAAGTATCTCCGCTCGTCGATGACGACACGAAAGTGCTAATCGATAGGACAAATGAGCTCCACGGATGGTCGCATGGATGTGGATATGATCTTCAATGAATCCGCATGCTCAGAAGTCGAGTGGATCAGATACTTCGTCCACGGCATTTGCCGGCATGGCACATCGGACACAACGCTTCAAGAATTGGTCGGAGCATCATAGTCCTGAGCGTCCATGCGTCAGTGATGTCAGTACTACTGGTCCTGAACAAACTCGGCACGACTACGTGTGAAGACCAACGTGCCTTCGCCACACACCGTCCTGCTCGGAACCACAACCTAGTCGAGATTTTTTCATCAGATCTTTACGCCTTCATAATTGTGGCAGGAAATATTGCGGCACGCCGTGGCATCCGTTACCGCGCGTCTCCCTCGTGTCCATTTCGGTGGTGGGCGACCGAATTGGCGGCCAAGTACCATACATGCCACTCTTTCCCCACACATGTGATTCCACTCCGAATCATCATCTCCGTAGTTGAGCTTCGGCAACTTTCACAGGAGCTGATACAATGTCTTTTGATGCGTCTTGAACTTGACGACAACATTGATTTCCACGGGCTACCTGAAACTTGCTTTGCACAGCACGTTCCGTGGACGATCAGTGCGGGCCAGAGTTGGCAGCACGGGCCTGAAGACCCCACAGGCCGCACAGTCATCGTTCTACCATTCTACGGTAAAGTGACTACCTGCCCCCTGTGCCATGGTAAGCTCAACTAGGTACACACGCACACTAAAACTGGCTGCCTGACACGGTGTGACTTGATCAAGGGCGCAATCTCGGTCCCAATTATACTAAACGTTATATTCCCCGCAATGAGCTAATGAACATGCGTACATAACCAGGATCGGCCGCTGACGGGAACTCGTCTGACAAGGCACTACGATGGGTTGCCTGAAAAAAATGCGAAAAAATAATGCGCCTACTGGTGTAGTAGTTGGAAACAAGGACTTTAAAATCAGATGGTCTGACCACGTTATTCACTTGGCACCCACGGCCGCCACTTATCTGTCCCATCGATATCGCAAGGTTGTGGTTTCCGCCCCCATCGTATTTACTGCGTATAGCAGTCTTGCACCGCGTGAGAGAGGTGAACGGCCTCTAAGACATCGGATAAAATTAATCATCTCGGCAAGTTACAGCTACATGGGCAAATGTCACTGCTTATTCATTGATTGATAGCGTCAAGCAACGCTACGCCGCAGCGCGCCCAGCGAACTTTGCACCTTGCACAAAACAAGTGTGATTACGGATCATGGCGTTCTTGGTTCTCATTGGTCCGTATTTCGAGGGTGCCATCGAGTCAACTTGATTTGTTTAGTTTGTTGCCGTAGGGCGCGAACGGGCAACCGATTGGGGGTATGGGAGACAGCCGATGGAGCCGATTTACGATGACGCGGTAGTACTACTAGATCGGGGTTTCCGGGCCAACTATCTTTGTTCCGACAGCTCAGGGAAGCTGCATATAGTCAAGGTGTTCCAGGTCAACCTGGGACTCATACCGTCTTCTCCTGACAAAAAAGGCCCGATTCAGCCACATGACAAACACGTTGAATATTTTGAGTTATGAACCCTAGGAAGAGCAGCGTGTACACACTCTTTCCAGCCAATGACTTGCAGGTACCACGAAATACAGCAAAGCTGGCGTGTGGGATGCTTTGATCGCATGCCTAGGAAGTTTGCTAGGACGGATATGGACGACTACGTATTGTTTTCGACATGCTTATTCGCTTTCCGGTGTTTGAATCCTATAAAGCTGGGCAGTTGGTATGAGTCCCTTCAATTTTATTCCCCACTGCACCAAAAACTGCAAGGACCTCTGTTCTTCCCTCTGATCTATCCACATCAATCATGTGTAGACAAATAGCGTAAGCACTTTTCTCGCTGCTTTGCACCAGTAGAACTGAACTCGGTTTGCAGAGAAGGAACGCTTTGGCTAAAATGTGGTGTACGGTAATCCTTTTGCTTGCTGCGCATGTGCACTCACATCAGATGTAGCACTTCCAGCGTCACCTGGTCGTCGCGATCATGGACTGTGACTCGGCGCGATGTGAACGCAGCTACCGGCATCCTCCCAGCTGTAGACAACCGAACTGTATCAAGGTGGGTATTTGTCGGAACGTCGGAGGTCCGTGGTAAACACGGAGTGCCTGACTATATTTTGGGTGAAAACAGAACTTTGGCGAGGAGATACAACGATCAATAGACGACGTCAACGAGTTTTGCTTCCAATGCCGGATGGCCATGAGCCGGCGGCGCTGAAAATTTCTACACCACGTTTTCGCTCGCCACGATTCCAATCAAATTCGCATGATTGCACATATCTGTATCATTGCATGTTAACTGTGACTTATTATTGAGCAATACTGATGTACCAAGATGTCAGGAGCACCACAAGACAGCTCCGAGACAATCAGTTCAGTACTCAATTGACGTGACCATGTCCCGCGTCACAGCCAACAACTGATGAGCATGCTCAACGTTCCAAGAATGAGAGCCAGATGAGAAGGTGCACCAAATTACCATGACGTGAAGGTTCAAGCAGTTGATGCCACACGTCCGAGCAGTGGAGTAAAAACGGTGCATGCACGAGTTCAAATCCTTCTCAAATGAAACTTTGACCGGTGAGTTCCCATGGACGCCATCCGTGCTCCGACGTTAAGCAGGATATGGATTTTTGCGTTGACCGGTACACATATCGGCGCGAAGACCCGATCTCCTTTCTTCGACGTTGACTGGATAGAGTAGCTCCTATTTCCCCGACGCACATGGCCATGTCTCAGGCGTAATGATGTCTATTGCGGTCAATACAGGAGTTAACCTAACAAGTTCTTGGGCCACAGCTAGTGAGGGTGGTTCTTGTGGTACTCTGTTGAGTATGTAAGGATGGACACAGATCAACACAATGATTCGCTTACTCAAGTGCACTGAATTAAGAACGCGTCGTTTTATCAGTAATAGTTCTAAAAACACGGCAGTAAAAACATACTGTTATAGTCGATGGTATACCCAACACCAAAGAAGAAAAGAATTGTTAGACCCAATCGATTCAAAGCCTTCTTTTCGGGATCATATGCCGCTGGCGGTGCACGACCCTTCGGCAGCTTGGAGTAGAAGTTTACCAAGGGTGCGAGACCCTCCCCAGAGCCTGCAGACTGACGCCGAAATTAGTGTCAAGAGCTAACAGGGAATGGTAAAAACATACGAGGTGAGAAGGGGTCGCGATTTTGGGGGGAATGAGTCCTGTAAACTGGCGGCGAACGAGCGTAGGCAACATGTTGTGTAGGCTTAGTCGTAGAACGGCGGAATAGGTCGGGACAAACGATTATTTGTGTCTATTTATTATTATCCCACGGTCACAGCTTTGACCTTCGGTCCACTCCTGTCAGTGGTCACGGTCCATGGGAACAATAGCGTGCTTGGTATTTGACCACAAGAAACATTAGAAAAGCCGGTCTGTCTCGAATAGACTTGCCATTAACCCTTTCTGACTTTTGAATATGTTCTCTACATTAACCGCTCACTCCCTTGCTGCGCTGTTCGTGACCTGTTACGTCGGTTCGATATACATCTCCAAGGATGCACGACTTTCCTTTTCTAAAACCAAAGTATACCTTGACTATGGGTCTCCGAGGGTCAAATTACAAAATGAGCGCTGGAGAGATGACCCAGACGTAATTCGAGCACGTCTCGTCGCTGTTGGCTGTGCAACTCTCTTATGCTGCACAATCGTATCCGTCCTGATGTTGTGTCACGCCAGCGATGTAAGTTTTCCTTATCGACCTTGACCCGTTCAAACGAAGTGATGTTGCCAGGTTGGGACAGCATTGCGTATGACCGCCAATCACCTCGGTTGGACTTCCACGGGTATTCTGCCACATCTAATTACACCTCTTCTTTTTCTCGGACCACTCTACACATTATACCTGCAGGGAGCACTGCCCGGCCAGTGTAATTGGTCCTTTCAGGAGGATGTACTCTCCATTCTGTTCACCATTACCGGTCTGCGGAACTATTTTGTCGTGAGTGGTTATATGTCGTCGTCCACACAACTGTGTTGACGTTAGCCGTGATGTAGGGTCCCATCACAGAGGAGGTCGTGTTCCGAGCATGTGTTCTCGCTGTGTATCACCTAGCGCAGGCATCGAGAATGCGAATGATTTTTCTGAGCCCATTACTATTCGGAGCAGGTGAGGGTCCCCACGACTAGGCAAGGCAATACGAGCTCACTGACTGTAATACAGCCCACATACACCATGCTTGGGACACATACAACAGGTATGGACGTAGCCCAGCAGCCCTGAGGCGCGCCGCGATTAGCACAGGTGAGTGTCTCGTCGATATTAGCCACCTTGCTGCACACCGATGTCATCCAGCTTTTCAATTTATCTATACTAGTATCTTCGGGTTCTATTGCTCGTATCTATTCCTTCGCACAGGATCTGTATTCCCGCCAATCACTGCACATGCATTCTGCAATATTATGGGCGTCCCTCAGCCAGGATATGATATCAGCGAGAGACCTGACCGGAAATTAGGTAAGCTCCTCTATTTCATTTTCCTCGACAAAAGTGTAATCCCGCGAACAAATAGCCATTGTCACTGCGTACGCGATAGGTATTGTTATGTTCATTTATGTGCTGGGTCGATGGACGTCCACAGCAGGGAGTTTCTATTGGGTCTAAATAACGGTGCTGGTCATGATTACTAGCTAGATATAAATGGAGATATGGTGCATTTTCCCCCACGTGACCGATCATATGCCAGCAAAAGTCACTGTTGATTTGCCGCCTCGCCGACTTCAGCTCCATCATTATCGTGTCAAATGCCTCATAAGCGAGCCAAACGATGGGTGAGGGAGCTAGAGAGAGTTCAGCGGTATGTGGCAAGATATGAGTCAAGCTTGCTCCTCACCTCGCCGATGCTTCGTTTTCCAGAGCAACCGATTTGGCCCCCACGATCTCGTTAGAGAATGAGCCTATTCCGAAGTCAGTAACGCGCATTCTCGACGCCGGACAAATCAGGCGGGAATACCGGAAGAAGCGCAAACTCGATAGCGTTACCATGTCGGATGAGGACAACATCCAGCACAAAAAGAGACGTCACGATGCGACCGGCGTGAACGACGGTGGGGAAGCTGCGGCGCTTAGAATCAAACCGGGTGAATCAGTTGCCCAATTCAACAGGTGGGTTGTGGAACGTTATATGAAATTCTTGATGTATGGTCGTCAACCAAACCCAATTCATTGCCGCACAGACGAGTGGAGAGCAGTATGATGCCTCTCATCAAAACAGCGCTGAGGCAGTCTGCTGCGCAGGCGCGCAAGATACGGCGGGAAGAAGTGGCACAGCGAAATCTCAAGTGGACAACACAAGAAGACAAAAAAGCCCGTTCACTCACGGAGAGCTCGAAAAAAGGCTCAGACCCATCGTCGACGGCCACTACTGTTGACGTGGAAAGCGTAAACCCTCGGCACGCGACGAAAGAATTCCAGGCGGCCTCGACTTCTGCTCCCCGCCGGCTCAACGATGTTGCGCAAGAGCCTCCAGCGATCAATAAATTCCCCCGTGGAGCTACCAAGATCGATGCGGCCCCATCAAGCGTGCTTAGCATGGCTCAAAAGGCGATGATAGAGAAGGAAAGGGAAAAGGCCATCAGACATTACCGAGAATTGAAAGCCAGGAGGCTGCGTGAAAGCGGCGGCGTAAAGCATGGCGGACAATTGCATGGTAGTCATAACGAACTACCATAACAGGTTCCTCCGTTCCTCAGGACCGTACGTATCTGACTCCCGTTCCAGTAGCCACGCATTTCCCGTAAAAAAAATCCCCTCATCCCATCAGGTCTCGTCCCCGGCCCGTTTATCGCGACCAACAACAAATATTCTTGGCATTTGGTTTATTTTTACACTGAATTGCGGCACTTTTCCCTCTTTCCTGTGTTATCGGATTCATTCCGATGGTCCTGGGTCGAGCCTCGCCAGGATAGGGCCCTAGTCTGGTCACCGCCGCTGATTCGACTCGCCATGACATGACTCAGTCGCTCTTGTATAGGCGTCTACACCTTCTGGCTTTGCATGCACTGATTTCCCATCCCCACTTTATGCCCGAGTTGTGCGCTTGGACAGGTCCGTTTATAGCGGATGCATTCGAGATGCAAGGGAACTAAACCTTGCTTGGGAGCAGCGTTATACAGCAACTCTCCCGTTTGGGTGGCCCTCATGTCATCAATGATGATGCCGGCGCCCAACGTTCTTTCTGGTATGTGCTAGCCAGTAGCTCAATGTATGGAGTCATATCATTTAGCCCGATTTCAAGGCGGTGCGCCACCCCCGGCTCGTAGTTTCAGGTTTGCGTGCTTCGATCCGCCCTCATCGTTCCGTGTAACACGCTACTAGAACGGGTGCGCGTCTTCCACGCATACGCTGATATAAGGTAGTTTGGTGCCCTTTCCGGTAACCTCGGGAATCTCTCTAATGCGATGTGATCTGACGTCGTACTCCGCGACCAGTTTTATAGATCGTGAGCTTGCGGAAGGGTTTCCGCTGCAACTCCCCCGTGCCCACGGCTCTCCATCTCATTGAGGACGACTTCACCAATGGCTGACGTTGAAAAACAGCCATCGTTGCCAATACGCAAGTCGAGTTTTGAGGGAACGAATTGCGAAATCTCTCCACGAAATAGCACGTTACAATCTGAAACGCCGCTGATACCCGCCACAGACGGCGACAGGAACACAAGACTCAGAGCTTGGTTGGCGGTCTTTGGAGGGTTCCTTGCCCTCTTCTGTTCCTTTGGACAGCTCATCGCTTTCGGCACTTTTCAAATGTGGTATTCAGCCCACCAGCTCGCACCCAAGTCGATGTTTGCGATATCTTGGATAGGCTCTTTGCAGTTGTGGATGTTCTTTTTCTTGGTACGCCTCTTCTTTTGCCAAGCGGCGCGTCGGTACCTATTGACCACTGACCGTTTCGGTTTAGGGCGGCCCCATAGGATGTATTTTCGATGCTAATGGTCCCACACTGCTACTCTGCGCTGGAACGGGCATTTTGGTCACCAGTCTTGTTCTGACTAGTTTCTGCGTACACTATGTCGAGTATCTACTGGCACAAGGTTTGATGTTCGGTTTAGGTGTTGCAGTGATGTGCGTCTGTTTCTCTTTGTGCCGAAAGAAATCTAACTATAATCCAGCTTTTATCCGACAATCGCCTGCGTGACAACACACTTTAACGAGTACCGCGCGACTGCAATTGGTATCGTATCAGCTGGGTCCGCTTGTGGTAGCGTCCTCTTCGTCCGGATGCGAGTTATTACATTGCTCAAATCGATTTAGGGGGAGTCGTCTACCCCATCATGCTTCGTTTCCTTTTCGACGCAGTTGGTTTCAACTGGGCAGTCAGGATTTCGGCACTCATGACTGCCGTCCTCTGTGTTGTGGCTGTTTTTACTGTTAGGCTTCGGCGCCCCATCAAAAAGAAAGCAGGATTGATATGGCATATGCGGACGATGAAAGACCGTCGTTTCTTACTTCTTGTCTCGGGCTCTTTTTTTGTTTGCTTAGGTGTGCTTGCCTATTCTTGTTGTGCTCCCCAAGTTCACTGCTGATCCCGTGTAGGCATCTTCGTTCCCTGCTTTTATCTATCAGATTACGCCGAGTCTCTACACATTCCACCCGACACAGCGTTCTATGTTCTCTCGGCCTTGAACGCCGGTGGGATCTTTGGTCGTATCGCCCCAGCTTGGCTCTCCGATAAAATAGGGCGATTCAATATCCTCTGTCCCTCGGCGTTTCTTTCCGGGCTCTCGTGTCTCGTATTTTGGATGGTGAGCAAGGATTTGGTCGCGATCACCATCTTTGCCACCGTCTACGGTCTCTTGTCCGGCGCGTTCATCTCGGTCGTGACCCCGTGCGTGGCGCAAATATCCGACATTCAAGAGATTGGAATGCGCATCGGCGCGTTGTACACCCTCATCTCTGTCCCGTGCGTCGCATCTCGCGTTCTTTTCCTTTTTTCCTTCTTTGTCCCATCTTGATCACTCACCCAGGTCGCTCTTCGGGGGTCCGATCGCGGGCGCCCTGGTGCAACGACAACAAGGGACATACACAGCCAGTATCGCGCTTGCGGGATCGAGCATGATACTAGGCTCGGCGCTTTTATTGATATCGAAATTGACGATCGACAGGCGACTGTTGTGTCGCGTCTAGACGCTGTGCATACCTCTAAACCTGCACTGCGACCACTGTAGCCCTGTTCGCGTTCTATTTGCTGCTTTTCTGATGGATTGGACGAGCACCTTTTATTCGTGTAACGATGATGTAGCCATTATTTCTAATGCGAAAACATGGATGGGTCGAGACGATGTCAGACGAACAGACGAGGTTCTATGAGATGTATTCCGAACAGAACAATTAAAAGCGAGCGGCGAGGGCGAGGGAACAGAGTAGGCTAATTCAGGCTAAAAACGGATAAGTGACCCCATCGTCCCAAAAGGCAACAAGGAACCATGGATCGAAATCAATGAGCGTGTCAAAAAAAGTCAGGGTGAAAAGGCGATCGATATATGACATGGCGTAAACGTTTCCTCGGAATGGATGGTGTACAAGACTAGAACGTTTCTTCTTCCTCGACGGCTGGGACACCATCTGGAACCTCGAATCCTTCCTAGGAGCGAGTCAGCCACGTAAAATGGGCGTCGGACGAAGGTGAATACCTCGGTAGAGTAGAGAATCTTTTGAATTTCCTTTAGCGTGTCGTCCATCTGGCCAGACGCTTCTGTAGCTTCCGCTTGTTGTTGCACGAGAATTTCAATATCGCGAAGCTACAGAGGGCGAACATGAGAACAAGGGAAGCGCAGGCAAATTGGGGCGGATACTTTTGCAAAGTAAAAGTCGCGCTCTTTTTCGAGGCCTTCCATGTGAGTCGACATCTCGCGGAGTTGTGTTTGGAGGTTCTGGATGGTCTCGTTTGGCTGTGCTGAGCTGGCACGATGGCCGCTGACGGGTGTCTTTCCCCCAGATCTGCCCGCGGCGCCGAGTCCGCTGGTGCTCCGGGGGCCAGAGAGGGGGGCGATGGTGGCTGGGGTGTCTGTTGGGGCGCCTTTCCTCCGTGCGACTGGATCATAGACCTGGCCTCCATAATTTGAGTCCCAGAAACGCTTCATCCATTGCAGGAATTCGAGATTGTCTCTGCCACAGATCCGGGATCAAGATGTGGCCATCGTGGAGGCTGGATGGGGGGCACGCACTGCATTTTGCACTTGACGAGCTTTTCGATGGGTATGGGCTGTACGCGCTGCCGTGAGCGGTGTCGCAAGGGACGGCACGGGTGCGGACACACCTTGTCGATCTTCTTGGTCTTGAAGACGTTCTGGAGGACCTTGAAATTGGCGATGAATTCGTATTCGTGTTTCGCGTTCATCTTGACGCGCGTCATCGGCACGTCGCCTGCAAAGTCATGGGTCGATGGCAGAGATCTGTGCGACGATCGCGCGCACCGTAGACAGAGTCCAAGATCTGGCAGTAGGCGGCGCCTGTGCCGCACTGCTCGACTTTTGTGTAGTTGAGCTGGAGAAGTTCGTTGACCCAGGCGAGCAGGTCGGTGCGAGAGACGGCAGCCATCGTTGTTGGTCGTGGTTGGTAAGTAGGTAAAATTGCAAGCGCGCTCTTTGCCACCTTGTTTGTTCGAACCCTATTTCTCTGTCAACTACCACGACGATGACGCCCGTCGCCCTCACGCCCGACATTTGTGGGCGTATCGTTCGCTGGGCACGTCGCAGCGATCTACCAGCACTCTGTCTCGCGTGCAGGTCTCTCCAGCGCGAAGCAGAAGCCAAGTTGTATGAAAACATCATGTTGGCCAATGTCCAGATCACATTTCGCGCCTGCCAATCCATTATATCACAGCCCCGTCTAGGCTCGTATATTCGTTCGTTCTGCTTCCTTCCAGACGCCAGGCGAACCCAGCGTGAGATCCCAGAGCAGTTCTGGTCCACGCTACAGCTCGCACTCTCCAGAATGCGCTCCCTCGAGTGTCTCTCTCTCCAGGACCCGACGTATGCGAACAGCTGGGTCTTGAGCGACATTGCGCGCATCCCGTTTCAGCTTCTCGAAGCGAGACTTTTCTTTTACTGGGATGTCCATCTCGTCAAGTTCCTGGAGAGCCAGAATAGACTCAGGAGTTTACACACCGCAGACGGCCCGGTTGACGACCCTACGCTACACCTCGAAGCGGGCAGCCTTCCCGAGCTCCGAATATTCGATGGCCCGCTCGCGGCCGCGGAGCACATTGCGCACGTCGGTTCGACCCTCTCTCATCTGCGTGTCGTGCTGGCCAAGAATTCCGAGTCGGACGTCTTGGTGTTTGTTCCGAAACTGTTTCATCTCGCTACTTCTCTTCGGGCCCTGAGTATACTCCACCTACCAGAAGGCCTTTCTATCCAAGTATTCCGATCAATTACAAAAGCGTGCCCCCAACTCCGTCATATTGGCACAATCCCACTCCCATTGCCCCGAAACGTAAGCTGCCTCCTTTTCTGGTCTAGCACTGTTATCTGAGTGGCTCTCAGTCGTATCCTTTCTATGCTGCACTGATGACCCTGCGCGAGCTCCGTGTATTGGAAGTCGACGTCACTTCGTGGGTGCCTCCAGCAACGGGAGTCCCCCAGCGTGCCATCGCAGCTGATATTTGCATGTATGCCCCCTCGGTCGAGTCCATTTGTTTTTGGGCAGGGTCGACTCGTGCGCTCTGGGGCATCGACGGAAATGATTGGACCTGCCATTCAGAGAGCGGCCAGCACTCACAGCTGGACGCGCTCTGGAAAACCAGATGATGGTGGCGATAGTCGATAGCATTATTCAGCTGCGGCTTTACGTGGCGCGCGGAAACGGCGCATTTCGAGGTGCGCATTGTGCCTTTGTACGTTTACGCCCGGCTTACATGCCATAGCAGGTCTGGACGGCGATGATTGGATGCTGGACTGTATCGTAGATTTTCCACGGTATTCCATTCATTATGTATGAAATACGGAGCTCGCAGAGTGGGGCATCATCCCATCCCTGCACAGGACCTGGCGCTCGCCTCGTGGGGCATGTCGCATTCAAGGGCTGACTAGGCAACATGTGGGTGCTGCGCTGCAAAAACGTGTTGACGTCCCAAAATAGGACGAGCACAAGTCATGTATAGAGCGAGCCATGACACTGCCTTGTAGACCTCCTTGATTGGCTGCGCTGATAAACCACGCATGCTTAGATTCCCGTTCATCTTCCGTCAAACACCATCACGCCTTCGGTAATATCCGCCTAGCTGCTAAACCATCATCGTCACAGATTCCGCTTAGGGAGCGCCGCTTGGTTTGACAGGATTTAAGCTTGGCCTGAAATCTACTCGCTCCCTCGAACATCGTCCCTCCTATGCAGTATCAACGTACCCTCTCTTCATCGTCCATGGCGCCATCCGAACGCTCCATCTCCTCTGGCTCCTCCAACGCCTCGCCACCTCAGAACCTCGTTGCGCTGCCGTCCATGACGCACTCGCTCGCATCCCTCCCGACCATGTCCTCGATACCCCATGACATGGTGCACTACAATGCAGCGGCCCACAGCAGAGCCAGGGTGGGTTCCCGTCTGCCACTCGGCGCGTCCGCGCACGCTCATGTCCCTTTCAGATGGAGTACGCACTGCAGAAACAAAGGCAGCAAGGACCTACACACGCCGCACTCGTGAGTCTCGCCTTTGTGCTAGTGGCGCAACATGCGCTGACTAGCCCATCAAAGGCGTACGACGTGCGACGCTCGCCCAGCCCAGCAGTGGCCGAGGAATCCCAGATAACGGTCCGAAGACAGCAACATGCAAGACAGGGCAGCGTACGTCTCATCGTCTCGCTTTGCTTTGCAGGATCTGATGATTCACACCGCCATTGCTAGTTACGCGACCGCAGATGAACGCTCCGTGACTGGTTACCACATCGGCGTTGAGCGCACATTGGCTGTGGGAAGCGTGTAACCATAGTACTATATTTCGGAGGGGCTAATTTTCATTTGGGGGTAAATTATACCACTCACTGGGTCGTTTTATTCATTGCACAAAAGTATTGGCGTACGATAGCCTAATTTTCTTTTTTACTAGATTTCAGAGTGTTCCATCTGTATCGAATGTCACCCTGTTCTTTGAGACAGTTGATGAATGACCTGGTCGAGGCGCCAGATTAAACGAAACGATGCCACCAATACCTTATATGTGCGAATCCTTCTGATGGACGTGACCATCTGGCGGCCTGGGCTCGGTTGTGCGCATAGAAAAGGGTCGGTCGATCGCTGTGATGCAAGATCTCAGCGAACCTCCCAAGTGCCTGACGAATCGTGAAAGGCAGAGGCGCACGTTGCGAGAGAATCACGCAATACAGACGATCCTGTAGAGGCCAGACCCCATGTGCATGAGGGGTGGAGCCAGAGACCAATGAACATTGAGCACGTGACCGGACATAGTCATTCCATAAAACATGGTGATGGGGTCCCGATTGCGTGTGGGGTAAATATCCGGGAGTTCTAGTGCGTGGCAGAGCAACACGACGTGTGCGTGATATGGTGAACATGCGTACAAGGAGCATACTGGTGGCCAGCATAAATTGCAAAATTGCACGCTGCTGCAAGCGGGTTGGATGGGGGGAAGCGAAGGCACATGAGTTTCTGTGAGCGCATGGGAAGAAAGAGCATTGCCATTTAATTCGGAAGGAGCTTGTGCAGAAGCTTATCGTTTGAGGGAAGCACGGCGACTCCTGTTGAGGCGGGGAAAGCGCGGCAGTGCCATCCCGTGTGAGGAAACAGTGCTCCACGCATTTCTGATCCATTGGAATGGGGCGTTTCTGCCTGTGCAATGGGATTCCAAGGGAATGCGCATGCCTAAAACAAATGAGCAGCACAAGATGTCCTCGGATCACGAGCGCTAGCAGAGGATGAATATTGAATATTGAACGTAGGGCTGCTCCGCACACGAGACATCGATCCTGAACGCGTTTCGCATGAATGTGCTTCCCTCGGTCAGGGTGGGAGTCCGAGGTGCGACGGAGGAAAGTCATTATGAGGTGAACTTTAATCGAGAGGCTATCGATGTGGCACAAGATTGGGCATATTTGAAACTGATGGAATCGATGAAGTGGCCGGCGAGTCATGGAATGGCCGTAAACAATGATCAGTCAGCAGTGTCGCGGTAGAACAACTCACAAAATGACCCCACGTAAACTGAGCTTGCTTATCAACGA
This sequence comes from Solioccasus polychromus, assembly GCA_038090335.1. Lineage (NCBI taxonomy): Eukaryota > Fungi > Basidiomycota > Agaricomycetes > Boletales > Boletaceae > Solioccasus > Solioccasus polychromus. Next base: position 50,354 of record JBBPMM010000087.1, on the reverse strand, counting down.
CTGCTCCTGTCGCTTTCCATTTTCGAGGGAGAGAAAAGAGTCATGGTAGGAGACACCGATACGATTGTTTGGCAACAGCCTCTGAAACAAACAAACACCTTCCAGATTTGGACGTCTTCAACAACTCTTCTCATATGTGCACGTCTTGGTTAACCACCGGCTAGTGTATATCTCAAACATACACGAAAAGCGTCGTTTTTCGTATTCTCGTGTCATGCTTGTGCCATTGTCGCTGCCGACGTGTCTGCACCTGCAAGGCTTTCACACGAATGCGACAGAGCAGAGCTTCATCGATGAGCCGTGTTCCAGAATCATTGCCTGGCGGCCGGAAAATAATTATTCAGGACCGATCGCTGCAGCCGTAGGAGCCAAGTTTGGTTCAGTGTATCTCTTCGGAACTCCCCTGCCAGGCGAACCCGCCTCGAAAAACAGCTCTCAGTCCCAGTCCCGCTCGCGCTTCCCCACGCCAACAACTTCCGTGCCATCCGCTCCCCGCCCCGCTTCTCCGCCTTCCTCTCCAAGATCGCAGACGCACTCCCGTCGACACTCGGGTTACCTACCGTCGCCTTCTTCCCTGTCTCTCAATCAAGCCCTCATAAATCCGTCCGCTCGTTCCCGTGTAGTCTCTGGAGTATCTCCCGAACAAATACAGGCGTCAAAGAGTTTTGTTGGCTTCGATGATGAGTCTGAGCGTCTCAAGGATCTGCTCAAGAACAGCGCTGCCAGCAGGCCGTCGCGCGAACGGAGTATCGTGGATGCGCTCCTCCCAAATTTCGAGAAAGGTGTCGTCATCTCACCCCTACCTTCTTCTCCATCCTTCCCCCCCTCCACACTCTCGCCAGTCAGCCCGGGATCAACCAAGGGACGCGACGACCCCAAATCTCTTTTGTCCGCAACCAATTCTCCCATATTCACCCCTCGGTCGCTCTCCGCTCCCCCTTCGCCACGTCTTCCCATCCTGAACGAAAAAGTCGGGGAAGACTCCCTGTCGTTGATTGCTCACATAGTGCCACCTCGATGCGGCACAACCCACGGCGTTACCGACTTGATCGTCCCAGAAGGCTCGGATTTGCTGGTGTCTCTGCAAGAATCAGGGTATGTTGGCGTGTTCATAAAGTTAAAGTGACTCAAATTCGCTCCAGTGACTTGTCCGTGTTTGACACGCACGATGGTAGATGTGTTGCTACCGAGCGGTGTCGAAGGGTCGTCGAGAAGAAAACTGATGTGTCTTGTTGGACGCGGTTGAGGTCAATCCAGATTAAGGAGGTAAGCATTCGTTGGCTGCCTCGAATGTCACTCTTCATTCCTTTCATAGAAGGCGTATCTCGTTTTGGCTTGTGCAACATATCGCACTCCGCATTCCGAGATTTTCGGCGTTCCTGACTCACTCGACGAAGTCGCAAGGAGTTATGCGCGTTTCGCGTTATTTGAACTGTGTGTCGGGGATCAGGACCAAATACAAACCACGCGACTTGAACTGTTGGGTGACTGGCATATTGAGAGCTCTGCTGAGGCATCCGATATAGTGCGCAACGAGGTAGATGGTACGTTCTTTCACGACTGATTATCGCGATTCTCCCATTGTCCTCATAGGTTCCTTATCGTTTGTTTACATCAATAGCGAGTGCCACGTGGTCTCCAGACCGTTCTCCATTGTTGCTCCATTCGATGCTTCCGCGCGCGCACGATCCGCTGCGTCTTCCTCTGCAAACTTGGTCGAGGAAACCTGGAACTTGTCCATCCCCAAGCCATTCAAGCCGGTCGTAAGCGCGAGCTCTGAGAATATTGCATCCAAGGACTCGGGTAAAGCAACTCCTCAATTTCCCGCTTCTCCCAATACGGACTTTTCGCGTCTTTGGTTTGTTCAGGAACACGATATTGGGGAAGCCCCATTTTCGTCCACGCCTCGCTGTTTGAGAGGATTTTGCTGTCGATATGACGTAGCGAGGGATGGAGTAGTTGGAATTGCTTGGACGGATGCCGAGGTTTTGGTGCGCTTGGAAACACGCGTTGCGATGAACTCAGCTGACATCTTTACGTCCAGATCTTTCAGTTTCGAATAGAAGGGCAGCCACATGATTATTTGTTTACGCAATTTCGGCCAGAGGGTATTGGAAAGATCTTGGACATACAATTGATCGACGGCCAGGCGTTTGTGATTTTGGGGGTTAGTTTTTCATGATGCTACACGTGTACGGCATTCAACCAGTGTAGCAGAACATCGCCCGGTGGTACAAGCTAATCCCGGTAGATTCTGATGGGGATCAAAACGACGCTGAAAATGCCAAATTGCAGTAAGTCCTTGTCCCTTTGTTTTGTATTAAAATAGATTTTCCAAGACCCTTTCGCAATATACAGGCCACTACTCGCTCAAGCGATCACTTTTCGTGCACCTAGCGTAGGTTGCATTATCAACACCACGAATGAAGTTGTTACACTTCGTCTTACCTCCTCGGGCCGCAAGGAGGTGTCCCTGTTCTCCCCTTCGGTATCGCAAGATCGCGCCCATCATAAACTTTGGCGTTCGCAACTGTCGACCACTTCCAACAAAGAGACAGACGCCACCCTCACTGCAGTGCTTCCATTAGAGTTTAATTCACTTATATTTGGTTACAGTGGGTTTTACGGTTGCATCAACTATGGTTAATGCTTATTTTTCCAGGCGATGGCCGCCTCAGGCACACTTCATTTTCAGCTCTAGCGATGGCCGTTCCAAAGCCGCTCTCGGAATCACTTCCTTCATCAACTTCCATTCAGCCGGCGGAGTCTCTGGTGTTTCAGACGACGTCCGATGTTCCCATTCCAGCAGCCATCTATTCGTTACACCTCATTCGCAACGAGCGGACTGGAGAGCGTTTTATCATTGGAGGATCAGACGATGGTGGCATCGCCGTGTGGACGTTACAGTAAGAAGAAACCTATCTTTGAGCCTGGAGGACTCATTCATGTTTCATCAGGGACCTCAAACTCTGCGCAAGTTTCGTCCAGTTCATCTTCCCTCTCCAACATGTCGTCCAAGTGCGACAGCAAGAAGAACACGCTGGTCCTCTGCGCGGGTGTGCGATGTGCATATCTGTAGATGGTACGATTGCAGTCATTGCGGTGGATGGGTTTGAACTGTATGTATATTGATCGCCGACTTGTCTGATTGGGATAACCCTTTGGTCCAGGTTGTATGTTCTACCGGGCGCTTCGTCGTCACTGTCGAGCCTCCACTATGGGGGTGGTGAGGAGCACGATCTTCTCATGGTGCTGTATGCTGGCGGTTCTGCAAGACTGTGGGACATCAAAACGGGCGAATTTCGGCGTGCGATGGAGACTGAAAAAGCTCGAGATGCTCTTGGTACCTCGGGTTGGTTCGAGCTGTAGGTCTTGTTTATTCGTTGCTGTGGATGGAGTGATTCCCTGACCTTTTTGCAAGACCAATCGATGGCAGGGATACGCACGTATCTCCATCGATATCCACCCTTGCGAGTTCGTCTGCCACTATGGACTCAAGTAAGTGAGTCGAAGATGATTGCTATCAGAGTCTCAACCTCGTCTTTTAGTGTGTACGTTCACAATCGCGTTGGAACGTTTTATGAAGGTGACCGCCGTGGATGCGAAAGCATCCGGCAGTACCCCAGTCTCGTCTTTGACCCCTTCCTCTTCGTTGACACAACTTCGTACTTTGTTGTCGATTATGTTGACCCCGGGACTGAGTCCAGATATCGACGATGTGTGCGAAAACAAGTTGGGGATCATCTTCAACTCTGCGGGCGGCGTCGGACACATTTCGTGAGTCTCGTTCTTTCGCGCTGTGTTGAGTGTTGAGACCCCAAAAGTAGTCAAGCGACGACCCTATACAACTATCAGAACGTCAAGAACGCCTGGTGCGTATCGGGGATCGTGTCTGCGTCACGCGCGATCGCTATCGTCGCGATTCTCAAGACGATGTCGCTTTACGAAGGTATGTTGATTTCTATGAGTCCAACATGTCACTGACTGATCGTCTTTTGTAGATATTAGCGACGACTGCGAGACTGTTACGACGTTTTATGCTGCGTCGCTCCCGTCGGTCGTCGGTCCTCACTTTAAAGCCCCGGATGTCGTTTACCTGGCTCGACAATGGATGGATGCGTCGAGTATGAGTCTCCATGTTTGTTTGGCATTGCAATGGGCTAATATTGTATAGACGAGTTGCGTCATGCGGCAAGAATCCTGTTCGACACAAGTATAGTCAGACTTTCCGACGAGGAGAGTTCCGCGTTAGTGGACGCTTGGCAACATCATCGTCAGTAATGTTACTTCTTGTCGATTTGTCGTACTAACACGTCACCTCCAGTACCGTGTTTACTGCCTTCTGCCGACCAAGATTCAAAGCAAGCCGGGCTTGCACTTTTTGTGTGCGGGTACATGGCGATTGAGAAATACAGTCTTCTTTCGACAAGGTATATTCTGACTTGTCCCCCCCCCTCTCGGTTTGTTAACCCACCAGCAGTGCCCTCGTCGACATCTCAAAATCGATCTCGCCGTACCTGGAAGACGACACCTCGAGCAACCGTGCCCTCGCCATCGACCTCTGTGCAAAAGGTTTCCATATCTGGCAACACTACGTCGACAGCATGGCCCTCCTACGAGCACTCTTTGCGCTCGCGACCAACATGCGCAAGGAGCAGATCTCCGTCCAGAATGTCGGACCGCAGGCGCGTTGGGCGGTACTTCAGATTGCCACGCATCACACGGGGCTGTTCATGACGGTATTGACATTGGACATCTTGAATCCGAGGTCGGTGGCGGAGCGGAAGAGCGTGATGCAGTTGGTGGCGTTTTTGATACGCAAAGTAGGTTTTGTGATGAGCTGCGGGTCGGTTACTTGAGTTGACGCGATGACGGTAGCGACCGCTGATACTGTACCCGAATTTGCCGCGATTGATGGAAGCGGTGGTCAAGTCACTTGATCCCAACTCGACGGCGAGTCGAGACGCCGTGCTCGACACTGCAACGGAAATCATTGGGCACGTCGTCAAAACGTACGCGACTCTCTCCTTCCATCCACCCAACGAACTTATCCCCACTTTCCAGCTTCCCGACCGTCGACTTTCACACTGCGAGCCAACGCCTGGTCGTTGGTACCGCCGAAGGCGCGTTCATCATGTACGACCTCAAATCTGCGACGCAACTCTACGTTCTCGAGGGGCACACACACCGTCCGGCTGCATGTACTTTTTCGCCCGACGGCCGACGGCTGGTGACGGTGTCGCTCGAGGAAGGGGTGGTGCGCGTGTGGAAGGTCGGGCCGAGTCTGGCGAGTGCGTTGTTGCACCCTGGACGACCGCCGAGGCAGGGCGACATGGGTTCGCGGCCGTACAAGACGTTTCCGTTCAACGTCGGGGAAGAAGGTGAACATGATCGTCGCTCTTTGGGTGATATGTGGAATCGCTCACTTACTTTTTTTTTGGGGGGGCAGCGAATATGACGATCGCGGGGACGCTCGAGTGGGTGAGGTTCGAGTGGACGTCGGATCGCAGTGTACGTTTGCGGATACGGGAGAGTACATTGTCCTTTAGCGCGTGATGGGTATTAGACGTTGGTACTAGGAAATGGAAGTATGTAGATGCACGCATGTGCGATGGCGGACAAACTCATGGAATCGCTCGGCTTCGACGGACGCACGAAAGCGGACGAACGCCGGCGCATGATCTCCGAAGCGTGACAGCAAGGTCGTAAACCAGCAACTTTTTGTTAAAATCTCACTGACAGTGATGCCCACGAGAGGTAAGTATGCACTTGGAGAAAGGCGCGTTTGCTGATTCTGACTATCGGACAAGAACATCCGCGGCTTGTCGAGATCGAGAGCGATACTGATATACATGCGCTCACATTCTCAGTAAATGGCGACTACCTCATCGGTGGCGGAAACGGTGTTCGAGTTTGGAGAGCCAAGGACGGCGAACGCGTCGCAAGAATAGAGGCCCCAAGCAGAATTCGGGTTCTCGCAGTATCCAAGGATAGCAAATGGATCGCGGCTGGAACGGGCACGGGCGAATTGTTCATGTGGGATGCGACCACATACGAACACGCCTTCACGTTACGGAATAACCTGGAGACTGACGGGGAAATCGGTGCCATCGATTTCTCTCCTGACTCGACGCGACTCGCCGCTGGAGCAGACGACTACAGCCTCAACGTCTGGGATGTTTCGACGCGTCAACGAGTATTTGAACCACTCATACACCCGGGACAAGTTATCTCAGCGAAATTCGCCCCACAAGGTGATCGGATTGCGACAGCGACGTACAGCGGAGGAGCATCCATCAAAATTTTCGATAGTAATGACGGTCGCTTGCTCATGGACATAGAACAAGGAAGAGTGTACCCGAGTTATAACTCAGGTCTCCTCTGGTTGAAAGATCACCTTTTCATTGTTACATACGACGATGAAATCAAGCGATTGGACGCGTCTGCTCAGGGATCAGAAATCTCGCAATGGCCAATCACCCCTTCTCGGCGTACTTCCTGCATATGTTTACCGCCGCAAGGGGAATTCATTGCATACTCTACAGGCGACAGTATCATGGTTTATGACACAGAAACGTGTACCTCGCTCGGTGTCGTCGAACGCAGTGGATATATAGAGTCACTGGTATTCCAACCGGATGGCCGCTTTGTTGCGTATAGGGAGAGTGACACAAAAATCACTATAGACAGCCTATCCCACGTTGTGGTAAGTGTTATCGGATGGAATTTTGCCCTTAGCCTGAAGTCAATCCCCATTTCACTCTTCTTTCTTATAAGCAGAGTCTGATGATGCCACCTTTCAGGTTCCGTTTATCGATGTTCCGGATGCTATACTAGAACACTGGGAGAAGGATCGATTCGGAGACGTGGAAAAATTGTTGACAAGAACCATCACCAGCTCTGAACCCGTAAACTCTTCCGCACTTGCTAGTAGAGCGCTTATACATGCGCAGTGCCGACGTTGGGATGCAGCGGTTGACGATGCTACCCAGGTCCGTGATCATCACTCTCCCCCGCGGTTGTCCTCACACTAAGTTATTCGCAGTCCATCCAAACTCGACCTTCCGTGATTGGTTACATTGCAAAGAGTATTGCACTCATCGGCAAAGGAAACAGGGAAGAGGCTCTCCGTGCGTGCGACTTTGCGTTCCGGCATGTCGAGCCGAATGAAAGAGATCCTCTCCTGTTGATTAAGGTGGATATCTCCCCGCAATAAACCATGGTTGTCGTTCAATTTGTTCAGGCGGTAGTCGTGTTCTTGGCTGGAGATCACAACGATGCGATATCGCGTGTGGATGATTTCATCGCTTCACTACCCTCTAACTCGACATATTATGTGGTCCAGGCGCGTGTACACTGCCTCGCCTGAGAACTGACGACCGACCTTTGCATATAGGCATATATGCACCTTCTTTGCGGAAATGCACATATGGAGAACAACAACTACGAAGGTGCGATACAATCGTATGAGCGTGCACGTGCCCAGATGCGCGTTTTCTTGGGGCCATATCTACGTGCAATCGCATTAGTAAGCTCTATTGACTGCATCAGATTCGTGAGTAATGGTCAACGTCATCTTTTGCAGATATCCGGTTGGAGGTTTAAAGAATTTGGTATCATGATTCGCCAAGGTCTTTGTGAAGCTCTGTATGCAGCTGGTCGCATAAAAGAGGCAGGTGAATCTCTTATTGAATTGGTAAACTCCTTCGACGAAGGGGTCTATGTACGTGGATCGATTACCAAGTGGGTTTCTGGTGAGTATATTCTTGTTTGGTTTTCATGCATTCGACTCTTTTCTAGAATTCACTCAGCGTTATATGTCTGTTCCCGAAGAAAAATGGGTTGATGGTACGCTATTTTGTATGCAATGTGGAAGACGTTTAATAGATCGTTCTATATTAGGTTTCAAGCTGCGGTGCATCGAGGAACTGGTTCACTTTGGGGATGCAGCGTTAGAAACTCAACAACACGATGAGGCCAATATTCACTATTCAGCCGCTTTATCTCTCAGCCCACTCGCACAAAATGACATCCTCGTCAAACGAAGCCAAGCACGTGCAGCATTGGGTTTGTGGGAGGATGCACTGGACGACGCGAACAAGGTTGGGCAATTTCGATGAGATTCAATGTGTTTTCGTTTATGGTAATCGTCAGGTTATTGTTCTCGACCCAGAATCGCCATGGGGATACGAGAGAAAGTATGTAGCATTGGGTGTGGCAGGACATCGGAAGGACATGTCAGACGCATTTGAGGCGATGCTTTCAAAGATGAAGCAATCACCCGACCCAGACGTTCGTGGTAAGTGTGGATATTACTAGATTCTGTCTCCTAATATGACTTGTAGAGCGCTGCCACGAGTATCCAAAGACACAAGAAACGATTCGCAAGGCCGTCCAGGACGCTATTCGCGACTCACCGCCAATTCTGATCAATACTACCTCTGGCCGTCTCTGCGACAAATCCGAGCAAGCTACTTCCTTCGAATTGTCGCCAGCCTTCGTACAACTCGCATCGTCTATGACAGCAAAGATGGACCCCACTCGTATTGAGCGTGAAGTTACCGAGTACTACCGCTACGCCACGTTTTCGCATAGGTTGGATTCTGACGAGCCCGTGTTCGATGAGGTTACCAATGCCACGGTGTACGAGCTGGAGGAATCTCCCACTCGCAACAAGCTTCGGACGTTTTGCAAGATCGCGCGGGATGATGGATACCACTGGGGGTGGAGCAGCTCATGCTGTATCGATAGATCAGATCAGTCTGTACTGCAAGAAGCCCTCGTTTCGGTGTTCAGGTGGTACCAGGAATCGGCCTTGACTGTCATTTTTCTCGTCGGTGTTTCCTCCCCGTCGCAGCGCGGTGATCTCTTGAACAGTATCTGGACTACCAGGGCCTGGCTTTTCCAGGAATACCATGCCTCAAACGTGGTTCGGTTTTATAACGAGGACTGGACGCTATACAGGAAGGATGATGCTCCGAATCACAAGGAGTCACCCAAGATCCTCTCGGAGATCGAGGAAACAATTGACCTGTCAATGAAGGCTCTGATAGCGCTTAGACCAGGGTTGGGAAGCATCCGGGAGAAGCTGCGTCTTGTTTCAAGAAAAGAGACTACTCTCGTCGAGGATATTGCGTACTCGTGTTTCGGAATATTTGCCGTATCGCTTCCGGTCGTTTATGGTGACGGAGACAAGGCAGTCGGACATCTCTTATCTCACCTACTCACGAATTCAGGAGACACGAGCATCCTTGCGTGGACAGGGAAATCGGGGAGCTTCAATAGTTGCCTTCCAAGCAATTTTACGGTGTTCCACGAGTTATCAAAGTCGCATACTCAATCGGCCGATGAAAGGCCCGATGTCGATGCAATCGTAAAGAGCTTGCGCGCGTCTTCATCTAGTCTCGTATTCCTCACGAAACTGAATGATCGACTGAATGAGCTACCTCGACCGTGGTTCTCGGGACAGGAGATGAAACTTCCATGCATTGCCTTAAAACTAGGGGCATTATCGACATCTGAGACCGACACGGGGCTTATTTTTCAAGTGCAAACCACTATGTTCGGGACCGTCAGGATCGAAACCAGTGAAGATCTCTTGCAGTTTGATCCTCTGTACCTCGTCCATCCCTGGATCGACTTTCTCCTGAACCGAGTTGCAGTCGGGAATGAAAGAGAGACGACGGATTCGGACTCGGAAGACGAGACGCTCGAACACGATGTGCTATCTTTCCCCGGCACGTCCAATGTTCCACTCGCTGCGCTGCAAAAACGAGCGTCGCGGATCGTCGCACGTTTGAAGCGAATCGGTGGACGGCAAGATGGAGGTTCTGTCGAGCCTCCACAGACGGACAAGCAGATGCAAGCGGTTCGGTTTGCCGCTCGACTACAACAACCGTTTGATGCGCTTTTGCTTGCACCGAATGCGAGGAACTCGTCTACGTTTAGACGAGTCGCTGCGGAGAGCCGGATCACAGTCCAGTTGGAAGCTATTACTGCGCCGATACTAAAGCAGTTGGTAGATAGCATCCGTACGTTGGATGTTCTCTAAGGAAGACAAGATGAAAGAGCGAATAGGCTGTATAGCCATGTCGAAGGGCAGGGAAGTCGCGTTGCTAAAATTGGCGTCGATTCGGGATAGTCGAAGGACTCGGAGGTCAAGGAAACAAATAGGAGCATGTTTAATAAAAGATAAATCCAAAATGGGTGTGAATGAAGAAATGGAGGAAACAAACTGGAGGATGCAAGAGTCAACATGTTCTAGATGTATGGAATTGGTGTTAGTCGAGGACCATTAACCATAGAACAGCATACTGTCGAGTAAGGTGGAACGACTTGAAGTGCTGACAAGTGAATGAACTGGAATCTACCAAGTAATGTTATTATTACCAGGGTCAGATCAAATACATATAGTACAGTTGCTGAAGTAGCCGACATGGGGCTGCGAAGACACTGCTTGATCCAACATCTCTTCAGTCCGTATAACTTAGACTCAGACACCGTCGCAGACTTTCCCACGTAGTATCTCCGCCCAGACTCCACCATGCTGACGAATACACCATCGATGACAAGCGGTGCGTATTGAAGAGATGGCACCGGGTTTATTTTGATTGTTGGGAAAGAACTTGACCAACCCCCACATATCGAAATGCATACAGATACCTGGATACGCGCGGTGACATTTTCGGCAAACGGCGAATGCCTCATAAGCGGTGGAGATGGGGTTCAAGTATGGCGAATGAAAGACGGCAAACGCGTAGCTAAAATAGGCGCAATGAATGTCCTCTCTCTTGCTGTCTCCAAAGACGGTAAATGGATCGCGGCAGGTACGACAGGGCATGGAAGGGTTTATGTATGGGACGCAATGACGTATGAGCAAGTATCCACGCTTGAGGAGGATCACCGCGACATCAACGGTGTTGATTTTTCACCTGACTCGACCCGATTCGTCACTGGATCTGATAATTTTACTGTCAATGTTTGGGACGTTGCAACACGCCAGAAGGTCCTTGGTCCACTCGAACACAAGCACTTTGTCATTGCGGTGAAATATTCCTCACAAGGCGATCGAATCGCGACAGCAACCTACAGTAATGATTCCATTCGAGTCTATGACAGCAACGATGGTTGCCTACTTGTGGACATGCCAATACGTGGAGAACCATTATACAACAACAGTCTCGCCTGGTCCGGGGATCAGCTCTTCATCATATCCAGTGGCAGAATAATGCAAGTCGAAGCATCCACTGGGTTGACAACCTCGGAATGGCCAGTCTCCAATACCGACTCCGATACTGCTATTGCCCTGTCTCATCACGGGGAATTCCTCGGGTATTCAGCAAGTAATACCGTCGCTTTTCGGGATACGTCAACGCAATCTCAACTCAATGTCATCCGGTGCACTCAAAGTATTTATTCAATCGCAGTCTCAGCAGACGACCACTTTTTCGCAATCGGTGGACGAGAAAAAATTACCGTCTATAGACTACCCAACATTGTCGTGGGTCATGAATTACTTCAATGGAATATTTTTGATTCGTTCAACACAAAATATCTTAGATACCGTTCATGTGCATCACTCCTGCCATGCTCGATCTCTGGATGCAGGATCGGCTTACTGCTGTACAAAAATTGCTGACTGAAGTGATCATTGGTTCTGCAAATCCGAGCCACCATGCACTCGCCAACCGTGCCCTCGTGCACGCACATTTGCAACAGTGGGATGCTGCGATCGAGGATGCCGAGAGGGTTAGTGATCATTTACTTCCTTAATACATCTGCTCTCGTTCTAAATTACTCTCAAGTCCATTGGAATTCAACCTTCCGTGATTGGATACATTGCGAAAAGTGTTGCACTTACTGTTAAAGGAAGCAAAGAGGATGTTTCTCGCGTATACGATTTGGCATTCAGATGCACTCAGTTTGATTGTGTCGATGCTCTTCTACTGATCAAGGTTGGTATTTCCCTCCGGTCGAGTATAATTGCTCTGAAATAGTTAACCCAGGCCGTAGTACTGTTTATAGCTGGGGAGCACAACATTGCGATCTCTCGTATCAAAGATCTTATTACTGCAGTCCGGAACAGTTCAATGTATCGCATGGTCTTGGTATGTGCACAGTATGTTGCAACGCGTTTATAACCCTGTTCGGCAGGCATACATGTATCTTCTTCTTGGAAATTCACTGATGGAAAACTGCAACTGCAACGATGCCATACAGACGTATGAGCTCGCGCAGGCAGAGGTGTGCCATTACGTAGGGCCTCACCTCCATACTATCGCATTCGTAAGTATTCCATTGATCTTCTCGGGATGTGTGTGGGACGTATGTTTGACAGCTTTCCGGCTGGAACCTCGATATTCTTCCCGTAACAATCCAACAGCGTATTTGTGAGGCGCTCTTTTCAGCAGGCCAGACGAAGGAGGCAGGCGAATCTTTTCTCAAGATGGTACACACCTTTGATGAAGATATCTTTGTTTCAAGATTGATGACCAAGTGGATCTCAGGTAAACTGATATGCTACCAGTCCCATTTGCGTGTGTTCGACACTCTATAGATTTCTGCCATAAATATGTCTCTACACCAGAAACGCAATGGGCTCCAGGTGAGCAGTCGCGTATATCTTTCAGATTATAATTATTCAACTATTTTCCTTTAGACTTCAAGAAACAGTGCGTAGAAATGCTTGTACGCCTTGGAGACGTAGCAGTGGATGCACAACAACATGAGAACGCCGCAATTTACTATTCGGCTTCATTGAATTTAGATCCTACCGTCCCACAGGACGTTCTGCTTAAGCGGAGCAAGGAACGCGCTGCAGTGGGCCTGTGGGAGGAAGCACTGAGCGATGCAAGCGAAGTACTGCCCTTCTATTGTATTTAGATTGTGTTACTCATGAAAGTTGTCAGGTTATCGCGCGTGATCCATCATCGCCGTGGGGATATGAGAGGAAGTATGTAGCATTTGGCGTGGCAGGACATCAAAAAGACATGTCGGACGCATTCGAAACGATGCTCATCAAGATGGCCCAATCACCTAATCCGGAGATTCGTGGTGGGTTCGATTATCTGTGCAGGCTCATTCACCGATAGTTTTGTAGAGCGTCGCCACCAATACCACAAGGCACAGCATGCTATTCGCGGGGCTGTTCAAGCCGCTATTTGTAACTTGCCTCCAGTTCTTATCGACACCACCTCTGGTCGTCTCTGCAACAAATCTGAGCTGGCTGTTTCCTTTGAACTTTCTCCAGCCTTTGCAGAACTCACATCGTCCATGGCGGCACAAATAGACCCCATTCGTATCGAGCGAGAAGTTACCAAATACTACCGATATGTTTCGTTTTCGCACAGGATGGAATTTGATGAGCCCTCGTTCGAAGAAGTTGTCAACGAAGGGGTGTATGAGCTGGGGGAATCTCCCACTCATGACAAGCTTCGAAGATTCTGCAAGATCGTGCAGGATAACGAATACCGCTGGGGATGGAGCAGCTCATGCTGTATCGACAGGTCGGATCAGTCTGTACTACAAGAGGCCCTCGTTTCCATGTTTAGGTGGTACCAGGAATCGGCCTTGACTGTCATTCTCCTCCTCGGTGTTTCTTCCCCGTCTCAGCGTGGTGATATCGTGAATAGCATCTGGACTACGAGGGCTTGGCTTTTCCAGGAATACCATGCCTCAAAAGTCGTTCGATTTTATAATGAGGACTGGACGCTATACAGAAATATTGATGCTCCGAATCACAAAGAGTCGCCCGATATTGTCTCGGAGATTGAGGAGGCAATAAACATGTCAATGGAAGCCTTGTCAGCACTCACACCGGGCTTAGGGAGCATCCGGGAGAAGTTGCGACTTGTTTCAAGACAAGAGACCAGCCTCATCGAGGATACAGCTTACTCTTTGTTCGGAATATTCTCTGTCTCACTTCCGGTCGTTTATGGTGAAGGGGACAAGGCGCTCGGACATCTTCTATCCCATCTACTCACAAATTCAAGAGACACAAGTATCCTTGCGTGGACCGGGAAATCGGGTAGTTTCAATAGCTGCCTGCCAGGAAAACTTGCGGTATTCCACGGGTTATCAGAGTCGCATACTGAACCAGCCAACGAAGGACCCGGTGTAGATGCAATTGTCGCGAGCTTACGCACGTCTTCATCCAGTCTGGTATTCCTCGCAAAACTGAACGACAGACTGAATGAGCTCCCAGCACCGTGGTTCTCAGGACAGGAGATGAAGCTTCCATGTATTATCTTCAAAATTGTGGTATCATCAACGTCCCAGACCGACGTGGGATATGTTTTTCAAGCGAAAACGAGTGCGCTTGGGGCCATCGAGATTGAGACCCCAGAGGATCTCTCGCAATTTGATGACCTGTTCCTCGTTCACCCTTGGATCGACTTTCTCCTGGATCGAGTGGCGGTCGGGAACGAAAGAGAGACAGAGGACGAGGATGAAGAAATACAGGGCCAGGATTTGTTATCTTTCCTTGGCTCTTCCAACATGCCACTCGCTGCTCTGCAAAAACGGGCCTCGCGGTTCGTTGCACGTCTGAAGCGAATCAGCGGACGCCAAGATGAAGACTCGGTCGAGCTTCCACAAAAAGACAAGCATATGCAAACCGTCCGGTTTGCCGTACGGCTGCGACAACCGTTTGATGCGCTCCTTCTCGCACCGAGTGCAAGGAACTCGTCTGCATTTAGACGTGTCGCTCCAGAAAGTCGGATCACGGTCCGGATAGAGGATATCACTGCACCGATATTGAAGCAGTTGACAGACGGCGTGCGTGTTTTGGACGTGCTTTGACCGAAACTTCCGTTCATGATGCGATATACTTGCTATCCCACTCTTCGTCTTTACATTGTATGTCTTTCCTGGAGCCTCGGTCGTTACTTGTTTCATGATGCTCTATTAAGCCAAGCTCCGTTCCGCCCACCGTATTGCCTCGTTCGCTGGCTGGAATGTACAGTGTTGTGCTTCTCCAAATCCGGTCCCATTTCAGGCTCCGAAAAATATAACTGGCACACTACACCGATGACCACAGTGCATGGAGGTATATGGATTTCACGATATAATGTCATATCTTTTCCGAAGTGACCCATGGCTAGGTGAACATACTCCACCTCTCGAAATCCAAGCCGACAGTTGGATTCGTGTGGTTACATTTTCGGCTAACGGCGAGTATCTCATCGGGGGCGGAGATGGGGTTCACGTACGGAGAGTAAAAGATGGCCAACGAATGGCGCGAATGGAGGCAAAGAGGATTCACTGTCTCGCAGTATCCAAGGACGGTCGATGGATCGCAGCGGGAACCACACGTCTTGGCGGGATAGTCGTGTGGTATGCAAACGCGTACGAGCGAGCCTTTACTCTCGACGACGAGGGCAGCAATATTTTTTCCATCGACTTCTCTCCCGACTCAACTCGGTTCATTGCCGGATCGGATAATCGCACGGTCAACGTCTGGGACGTTGAAACACTTCAACATGTTCTTGGTCCCTTTCAACACGACAACTACGTCATCTCTGCGAAATACTCGCTGCAAGGTGACCGAATTGCGACGGCTACCTACAAAAACGAATCCGTTCGAGTCTATGACGCCAATAATGGCCACTTGCTCGTTGGCTTCCCAACGAGCGCAACCCCATTATATAACTCCGGTCTCTTCTGGTCGAAGGATCAGCTTTTCATCATATCCAGTAATCAAATTAAACTAGCTGATGCATCCACTGGGTCGATCATCTCCGAATGGCAGGTCCCAGGCGTTGAAGATGGAACGTACGTCGCCTTGCAACACTGTGGGAATTGCCTTGCATACCGCAAAGACTTTGGTCACGTTTTGGGACGTGTCGACACAATCACAATTCTTCTCTATTCAATGCATCCCAGATGTTCTCTCAATCACTTTTTCGCCAGACGACCAGTTGCTCGCGACGTGTGCGGGAAACAAGAAAATCACCGTTCACGACATATCCCACATTTCCTCTGTAAGTATCACGTCATTTAAATTGCCTCTCAGCGTACCTTCCCCAGGATTTTGTTACTTCGATATTGGCAACAGAAGCGTGAGAGGTGTACAGACGTACCAGATTTGGTCACCTGATACATGCTCACAACATCAGACGTAGCGACTGTACGATGCCGATTTTTCATTCATGTTTTTCCATGGCCTGTTCTCACCCTAAATATGATTCATAGTCCATTCTGTATCCTCATTCAATGTGGCCTCGCGGGGTGAGCGCTGAGCGCTAAATAGCTACGTTCGTACAACGTTATTGTGATTAGTTGAATCAAGAGCTCATTCAAGGTCGATATGGATATGCAGGCGTTACCGGAGGCACATTGTCTTGTAGTATCCGAGGCCCTTTTTGAGCCATAACTTTATACTGTACTGGAATTCAATGCAACGATGGATCACGTACCTGAAAAGCAGGCTGAATCAAAACCTATGAAAGGCAAATTTTGGAGAGGAAGCATAACAGAATAAAAAGAGATCAAGTGCCAGACAACATACTGTCACACATCCTACTTAGAAGAAAGGAGACTGCCAGTTTACATTAGATGGGGAAGTGACCCTATCCATAACATTTGTTCTCAGATTGCATCATTGCTTGTGGCGCATGTACCTGAGCACCCAAATAACTTTATCGAGCAACACACCATTTCGTGGCAGAGAAGTCTAATAGTGGACCGAAAGGGCAATAATAACTAGAAAAACGTCATGGGCTTATAGAATGAACCAGGCGCGAGAAATGAAGTAGAATAGACGAAGTACTTGTAGATTATATGCTATAGGTTTTTAACTATCCATAAATGTGTACTGTCTGGAAATTCATTCGACTGTAATCACAGTCTGTACAATCACCACCGACATTTCCATCCAGCTTATTCACACAATATTGGCAATGTGCGTAGTATTGGATGAAGACGTTGGAATCACATCTGATGGTGAATAACAAAATGAATCCTTGATGCGTTTTCCATCAGGAAAATGCGGGACTCCCAGCTTCCCATCGCAGCTTGAATGCTACTGGACAAGCTAAACTCAAGAGTCTATTTGCATGTGTAATTATTCACGAGCATGGGATGCTTTGGTTCATGTTACCCATCGTGGGGAGATAGATAGAAGCTGCGGTTGCATTGTTCGTAGAACAAACTGCCATCAGATTCAGTCAGTGTACCTAAGTAAAATGAAAGGGAGCCCACTCATTGAAGCCTGCGAGGACGACATGACGTCTGCTGGGGAAATGCTACTAGGCCATATCCACCTTATACGCACCAGTCACAAACAATTCTCCGCAAGAAGGAACTGACGGATATATTTAGTGGCACTTAAGTACCTGTGTATGCATAGACGGTGCTGCTCGATGTCAGTGTGCTAACTGCGCCGAGAACGACTCACATTTCCCCACTTCGACGCGTGAACGCATACCACGTGGAAAAATTTCGACGTATGAATTTCTCGTGGAGGTTCCGCCCATTACAATTGAGGTGGGGTCATGTAAGTAAGACATTGAGTCCACCATTGTGATTGTGTTTCAGCCAAAGATGAGCTTCTGAGTTGGGTTCGAGACTTATCAGGCACAATTGAACAAGTACAAACACCATTTTCTAGCCTGCGCAAGGGTACATGAACAAGCACCCAAAATACCGGCCAGAGCAACACCTCTTCCACTTTCTGTTCTCATTCTGCTACCGCAAACATGTCCATTAGTACAAGCAGTACAAGCCTCGCGTCTGAGGAATCTTTCAATAGTGCGTTCTGCAACACAACTATGTTCTGTTTTCACTACAAACCGGACCTTGAAGAACATCCGCCCCTTATCGAAATCAAGAGTGATAGGTGGATTCGTGGACTTAAATTCTCAGCAGATGGCGAATATCTCATAAGCGGTGGCAACAACGAGGTTCAAGTATGGCGGGTAGAAGATGGCGAACGAATGGCAAGGATGGAATCAAGGAGGGTTCTTTGTCTCGCCGTTTCTAAAGACGGTAAATACATTGCAGCGGGAACAACCCATGGTGGAAGAGTTTATGTATGGGATGCAAAGACGTTCGAACGGATTTTCGTTCTCGAGGAGGATCGTGACGATATCAATGGGGTCGATTTCTCCCCCGACTCAAACCGTCTCGTCACTGGATCAGATAACTACACGGCCTCCGTGTGGGATCTCGCGACGCGTCGACAAGTCCTTGGCCCACTTCGACACAGGCACTACGTCATTGCGGTGAAATATTCCCCGAAGGGTGATCGAATTGCGACGGCGACTCATAACAATGAATCCGTCCGAGTCTACGACAGCAAAAATGGCCAACTGCTTATTGAATCTTCAATACATGCAGTCCCTTTGTACAACAATAGCCTTGTCTGGTCAAAAGATCAGTTCCTCACCATTATATCCAGCGGTATGGTCAAGCGAGTCGAACCCACAACAGGGTTAATAGTAGCGGAATGGCCAGTTTCCCATACCAATCACAGTTCATCCATTGCCCTGCCATATCACGGGGAATTCTTCGCGTATTCTTCGGCATGGACTGTCACCTTACTGGATACATCGATGCCTCAGCAGCTCGGTGTTATACAACACCGTCGAGGCTTCCGATCGATGGATATTTCTCCGGACGATCGCCTTCTCGCACTCATCGGAGAGGACGACAAAATTACCATCAACACTCTCACCAGCATCATCGTTGTAAGTATCATCGCAGTTATATTTGTATTACTTCATTTCAACGATCCCTGCTGGCTTGTAAATTGCTTTCCCCTTTAGATACCGTTCATGAAGATCTCCGATACTGTACTCGATCTCTGGAAAGCGGACCGGCTCACTGACGCGGAAGAACTATTAACTGAAGCAATCAAAAATTCTGATCATCCAAGTCATCAAGAGTTTGCCAATAGAGCACTCATACGTACGCACTTGCGGCGTTGGGAAGTAGCAACAGATGATGCCGATAAAGTCAGTTCAATCTACCTTTTTCTACACTCACACGCGCTCTAAGGCACTCCAGTCCATCGAAATTCGACCCTCTGTAATTGGATATATCGCAAAAAGTATCACACTCATTGGCAAGGGAAACTTGAAGGAGGTTTGCCGAGTGTATGACTTAGTATTCAAGTATAATACACAGCCAAAAGAAGTTGACCATCTTCTGTTGTTCAAGGTGTGTCTTCATCCTATAGCGACCGGGATTTTCATTAATCCGCTCAGGCAATCATCCTGTTTATGGCCGGAGAGTTCGAGGATGCAATATCACGTGTCAGCAACCTCATTATTTCGATGAACTCCAACTTGATTTGCTACATGGTTCAGGTAAGCTTACATCACGCTAATGCGTTGCTGATCTTACCGAACCTTTCCAATCAGGCACATATGTACTTTCTTTGCGGAAACTCGGAAATGGAGACAAACAACTATGAGGGTGCGATTAAGTCATATGACCAGGCACGAACTCAGATGCGTCACTGCAAAACGCCGTCTCTCCATACCATCACATTTGTAAGAGTACACTTAATCACCTTATCAGTCGTGTATAACGATCACTTGACAGATATCGGGTTGGAGGTTCGATGGCCTCGGTATTATGATCCACCAGCGCCTTTGCGAAGCCCTGCATACAGCGGGTCATACGGAGGAAGCGGGCGAGTCTCTGGTTGAAATGGTTAAATCAATCGACAAAGAGTCATCAATGGACGGATCTGTCACCAAATGGATTTCGGGCGAGTATATTCATTGTTGGTCTTATCGTCGCGTATTCAGCGCTTCCACATCCCAGATTTCGCCAATCGGTATATCTCTATTTCCGAAACCCAGTTCGTCCTTGGTGAGCGGTCATGAATACGAATCACTAGAAGCACCTAAATTACCATTCTGGGCTAGATATCAAGCGACTCTGTTCTGAAAAATTAGTGCAGTGTGGGGACGCAGCGGCGGATGCCCAGAAACACGACGATGCCATTGCCCACTATTCTGCAGCATTGTCCCTCAAACCCGCTATCCCACAGGATATTCTCATCAAGCGGAGTAAGGAACTGGCGGCAAGCGGAAGCTGGAAGGATGCATTAAATGACGCGAATGAGGCAGGGATATTTTAATTCAACTAATTTGATCGGATCTAATGGAAATCCCAGGTCATCGAGCTCAACCCATCATCGATACAAGGATACGAAAGAAAGTATGTTGCGTTAAGTGAGGCGGGGAATCAGAAGGACGCGTTGGATGCTTATGAGACAATGCTTTCCAAGATGGCACAATCCCCTGATCCGGAGATTCGTGGTGAGTGAAATGATATCATTCCAGTTCCTCTCTTCTAGTACTATCATGCAGAGCGCCGCCAGCAATATACCAAGACTCAACAGACGATTCGCACAACCGTTCACAGCACCATTCGCGAGTCACCTTCGGTTCTCATCAATACTACCTCTGGACGTCTCTGTGATAAATCCGAACAAGCTATCGTATTCGAATTATCGTCAACCTTTGCGGAGCTCACTTTGTCCACGACGATACAAATGGACCACGCTCGCATCAAAAGAGAAGTCACAGAATACTTTCGTTACGCTACATTTTCACACAAGTTAGAAGCCAGCGAGCCCTCGCTTGAAGATGTCATAAACACGACGGTGTACGAGTTAGAGAAATCTCCCGCTCATGATAAACTTCAGAAATTCTGCGAGATCGTGCGAGATGCCGGGTACCGCTGGGCATGGAGTAGCACATGTTGCATTGACAGAGCAAACCATGTCATGCTGCAAGAAACCCTCGTATCTATGTTTAGGTGGTATCAGGAATCCAGCATGACTGTCGTTCTTCTCTTCGGTGTTTCCTCCCCATCACAGCGCGGCGATCTCGCGAACAGCATTTGGGCTACTCGAGCCTGGCTTTTCCAGGAATATCACGCTTCCAAGGTTGTTCGGTTTTACAATGAGGACTGGACGCTATACAGGAAAATCAACACCCCGAATCACAAGGACTCTCCCGAGATCATCGAGGAGATCGAGGAAGTAACACGCATGCCAGCGAAAGCCTTGACGGCGCTCAGACCAGGACTGGGAGACATAAGGAGGAAGCTTCGTCTCGCTTCGATGCAGCAAACTACGCTCCTCGAGGATGCAGCCTATTCACTGTTTGGAATATTCTCGGTCTCCCTACCTGTGGATTATGGTGAAGGAGATAAGGCAATCGGCCATCTCTTGTCGCACTTGCTTACGAATTCGAGAGACACGAGCATCATTTCTTGGACCGGGAAATCAGGAAGCTTCAATAGTTGTCTTCCAAGCAATCTTGCGGTGTTCCATGAGCCCTCTACAACGGATGCTCAATCAACAGCGGAAGAGCCCGGACCGGAAGTGGACGAAATGATTACTAACTTGCGCGCTTCCTCGCTCAGCATTGCATTCCTGATGAAGTTGCTCGACCGACTCAACGCACTCTCAGCACCATGGTTTGCAGGGCAGGAAATGAAGCTTCCTTGCATCACCTTCAAACTTGAGCCACTCTCGAGCGACCGGGAACGCACATTTCGTATGCAAACAGCTCTTCTTGGGGTCGTCAAGATCGAGACCGACGAGGACCTCTCGCAATTCGATATCCTTTATCTCGTTCACCCTTGGATAGACTTTTTGTTGGACCGAGCTCCTGTCGGGGATGCAAATGGAAGAACTGACGGTGCCAGTTCTGATGACGAGAAATCGGTACACGACGTCTTATCCTTCCCTGGCTTCTCTACCACCCCGCTTTCCACTCTACAAAAACGAGCGTCGCGGTTTGTTGCGGGTTTGAAGCAAATCAGTGGACGTCACGGACGACGTCGTCGGGAAACATCGTCTCTTGAACTCCCTTCATCCGCATCGAAAGCAGACAAACAAATGCGGGCCGTCCAGTTCGCCGTAAGACTTAAAAAGTCGTTTGATGCGCTGTTGCTCGTGCCAGATGCTAGGAATAGGGCGGCGTACAGGCGAGTGGCTGCAGAAAGCCAGATCGCAGTTCAGATAGAGGATATCACCCCGGCTACATTGAAGCAGCTCTTGGATGGCGTGCGCGTGTTGGATGTGGTCTAATCATGTCTCTCTTTCCGAAGCTATACTGATATTTGCACATGCTCTGTCGCTTTTGGAGTCCGGTCTTCATTTCGTTGCATTCTATATTTTGTACCATATCCACCTTTATGTTTCCTGTCGTTCTTACGCGTAAAGGAAAATGTTTACCGAAACATGCGAGAATAAATTACGAAGACCGTATAAACTATGGTCCCGAAGTTTATTGTATTATCATCTACGTGATAACTATTCTGATACCATTTCTTGCAAAAAATATGGATCTGCGTCAAGAAGTAAGACCCAAGGGGAGACAATTTTCAACTAGTCATTTCTCCAACTCGTACGCTTCCACGTTGACAACCTCTTCAAACAGCCCGTCGAATTCTTTTCTACAATGGCTGGCAATAATTCGAAGGAAATAGCCTGCTCGCATTTATCGCAGAGGCAACCAGAAGTGGTATTAATTAGAACCGGTGGCGAGTTTGCGAATTGTCTCTCGAGTCTTGGGATACTGGCAACGGCGATCTACAACTTTCTTTTGTCAAAAGAAAGACCCTAGTAGTATTCATACTCTTCACGGATGTCTGGGTCGTGTGACTGCCTCGTCTTGGAAAGCGTATGTAATAACCAGAGATGAACTGAGCTTACCGGATCAGTATGTTCTCAAACGCGTCTGACTTGTCCTTGCGATGTCCTGTCACACTCAGCGCGCTACATATTCTCTCTCATATCCCCATGGCGATGCTGGATCGAGATCGATAATATCTGAAACGAAAAGATGATTAGTTTCAATACTAAAACTGCCTTACCTTGTTCGCATCGTCTAGTGTATCCTCCCATAGCTCTGCTTTTTCTAACGAGGGTATTACTTTGGATGGGTGAGTCGAGGGACAACGCGGCAATGCCCCCGCCACACTGAGCGGTTGCCCACAAGACTATCGTGCAATCCAAAAGACCTCGGCCGACGACGCCACGCGTGGCCATACGAAATCGGGTCCAGGTTGTGCGGACCAGG
Organism: Solioccasus polychromus; assembly: GCA_038090335.1. NCBI lineage: Eukaryota > Fungi > Basidiomycota > Agaricomycetes > Boletales > Boletaceae > Solioccasus > Solioccasus polychromus. The sequence continues at coordinate 27,306 of JBBPMM010000087.1, read as the reverse complement.
CTGTTCCATCCAAAGCAATTGCTTGCCCAGTTTTGTTCTCCGACCAGCCCGACAAACTCCTTCAACAGTAACACATTCACGCACCTCCTGAGAACGAGCGGGTATTGAGCTTCGGTCAAGTTAGGCGAGCGGATCAAAGATATAAGATCATGGGCCACCTCTTGAACAGATCACACCAGTTGTTGCCGTACACATACCACGTAATGACATCCAACAACCAGCACCCGGCAACATAAGTCCCACTCACCCACTCGGATCGTTACTCAACCACTCACCTGCGCCGCTCAGTCCTATTCGGGGATCATATGTTAATATCATCACAAGGACGTTCGATGTGAGGGTCAACTTGAGAGAAGAAAAATATTTGGCGTTGGCGAGTGCGGCAGTGTCGTTGGCATCACGAGACTGACAACAAGACGGCCGAGCTTGTCATTTTCAAGCTAGTACTGAGCCCGTCCGACGGCATCCAAGAGGTCGGAAGGCGCGCCGTTTACCTGGACATCAAAGTAATATCCTGGTCTGAGCAGGAGCGGCGTCGTCCCGGTTGAGAGCGACGTGGGGATGGGCCACGACGCGAACACACGGCGTGCAAGCTGAAGCGAAATGCCATTGAATTTTGCACTTATAATACATTAATCCCCAATTCCCACCTGAGTGCAGTGAAACACGTTTCGTTCGGCATTCTCGGAAGCATACTTTATCGTACTTAGCATCGGTCATTCATGAGCTGAGTTCTTTCGCCCTTATGACGCAGTGATCTGTGATGGCGTAACTATTCCAATTGAGGAAGCTGCTTAAATCCCACATTCACGATACGTTTTCAATCAATTTGCTACTTTTTCCGATTTTCCTATGCGACAAGTCCACAGAACAATATAGGCAAGCACCATCTACGTGACAAACACTATCACGAAAGCCTACATACCATAGAGAAACCATTCTCGTCTCCTCCTGTCATTGACCAGACAGTAATGGTGATCCAAATCGTGCGTCGCCGTCCCACTCGAATTAGAATGTGAGAGCCGGAGAATTGTGCGAGTCGGAGCCAGAGGTTTGCGAGGAGAACACCGGTTTCGAGATCGCGCGTCGCCGTCCCACTCAAATTAAAATGTGAGAGCCGAGGTTTGCGAGAACACCGGTTTCGAGGTCACGCGTCGCCGTCCCACTCGAATTAAAATGTGGGAGTCGGAAACTTGCATGAGTCGGTACGGGGAAAGACACGAGCACTCAAAGTCGCATGTACTTGATCCGAGATCCAATCTTGAATTGAGAACCTGCTATCATGACTAGGACGCAACGAGTGTAAGACCCATCATGGATTTCCGCCAACTCGGGTTGGCGCTAAACCACATGATACGTCGGGGGATTGACGAAAGAGGAAAAGGGTGGCCAGATAGCATCAAGATAGGACGAAGGTAAGCTTGCTCGTGCTCGTGAAGTGAAAACGCTGTCGACGGTACATTGCCTTGTATCGTCCCTAGACCGTCCTCTCTGGTTTTCTAAACGTTTCTGGGTAATGATGAATGAAAACAAAATTAAAAGGCGCGACTAGAAAGAGTACCTGAAAATGAGCGACGGCAGTTGGAGAAAGGAGCGACGATAGTTGGAAAAAAGGAGCGACGGCAGTTGGAGATAGGAACGATGGCCTTTTAGCGGCGAAAGGAGTGACGATAGTTGGAAAAGGGTACGACGCCAATTAGAGAAACGAGCGACGGTAGTTGGAAAAGGAGCGACGGCAGTTGGTGATAGAAACGATGACAATGAGAGAATGTTCGGCGGTGAAAGGAGCGACGATAGTTGGCACCGAACCTAACAACATAAACCTAGTGTTCTCATTCGAACCACGACGCGCCAGGAATACTTACAACAATGGGTTTTCCGAATTATCCGATTTTTTTTCGAGTGTTTATCTACCACGACGCGTAAGGACTAAGGCGATAATGATGATAGAGGAGCCACACACCATTGTTAAAGACGAGCGATAATAGTGGGAAAGAAGAAAGGGTATATTGATGGCGAAGGAGCCTCGGACGACTGAGCGTGGTCGCCGACAGAACGAAACTCACCCGCCGCCGCCGACCTCTTGACGAGCTAGACAAGCGACCTCGAGCACCAACGAGCATTGGAGCTTGAAGTCGCTGCTAGCGGGTCGACGACAGCGGGTACGACCTCGTGGTGACGGCGTCCGTCCAACCTGGTTGATACGCCAGAGTTGCCCGCCAGAATCGTGAATGTCCCCAACCAGTCACGAAACGACGGAACCCGGCGTATGTCTACCGTACGGGCGTGTCAGCACAACAGTGGGAGTGCATCATTGTCAACGAGCTCACTTTGACCAACCCAGAAGCCCGCGGAGGACCAGAGCTACCTGGACGCCATCGAAAGCACTCGCCCGACAGAGCCAAAGCAAAGTGCGACGAAGAAAAGGAAAAAGAAAAAGAAAGAAAAAAAAAAAAAGGAGGATGGAAAGAAAGGGATGGCGTGAACGAAAGAGGGAAGGCCTTTTATACTCGAACGTCTGTGGAGCCGCCGTATTCCAAAGTCCAGATTGAGCTGCCGGTGATCGGCGGCTGATCAGGCTACCTCGGATAAATCCTATGCAATGCACGATGAATCGCGTCTTTGAGGTAGCATTCCAGGGGAAGTGAATGAGTCGACAGCAGACAGCTCACCTCGAAAAGCCATGTGAGTCAGACTCATATTTTTGCATCGACCTACTGCAAGAGTGTATGGCGGTTTCGCAACGACCCACAAAAGCCTAAAACGCGTGTAGGCTCCCCAGTCCAGAATGGAAGAGTCAGGATGTGCCATGTATGCTCAGGGGCCCGCGGGACACTAAAAAATATGGAATTGAGAATCAAGGTTCACCCGCGGAGCAAGGAACGGATTACTGGAGAACTTTCTCCACTTCGCGATGGTCGGATTCGACGCCACGAGCAGGGATGCGTCGTCCGACAAAACCAACTTGGAGAGGTTAGAGCGTTTCTTTCGGTGGGCAGAGGCGTGTCGTCTCCGATACTTTGTGGGCGTTCACTTTATGTTTCTTCACCATTTGCAACAAGATGATGACATTGGAGGATACAGTACCACCGGAGTCCATAAACTCGAACGTCTACAACGTCCTTTTGTATTCAAATTCATGACAACGCCACCAAGTCCACCATAAAAATAAAAGACGCCCTCACGCATACAAATCACACATGTACGGCCTCAAAGCACACCACTGCGGTTGCAACTGAATAGCGTTCAACCCCCTTTGCACCATCCGGTACCGCACGTCCTGCAGACGCGGCAACGCCTCGGTCACGTTGAGCGGCTGTCCAGAGGGCTGTTGTGCGCTCCAAAAGATCTCGGCCGACGACGCCGCGCGCGGCCATACGATCGGGTCCAGGTTCTGCGGACCAGACTGTTCCGCCCAGAGCAGTTGCTCCCCTAGTTTTCGATCAGCTCAACGGGTCCTCTACAACAACGCATCGACGTACCTCCGAGAACGAGCGGGTACTGAGCTTCGGTCAAGTTGGCGAGCGGATCAAACGTGTAAGACTCGGACCACGTCTTGAACGGATCACACCAGCTGTTGCTATATATCGCACAACGACATCAGGCACCCAACACTCGGCAACCAAAGTCCCACTCACCCAGTCGGATCATCTCCCAGCCACTCACCCGCGCCACAGTCCTAATTCGGGGATTACACATCGACATCATCACGAGGACGCGCACCACGCACCAGATAAAAGTAGTTGGACGGGGCCTGAACAAGGCGGTATCCCAATTCGGCCACGGCAGCAGCATCTTCAGACGAAATCCAGACCCTATTAACACACCATCAAATGGTGGCCCGACGGATCAAAGAAGAGGCGCACATGATAATAGTCTCGTTGGACAAGGTCAAGTTCCACTCGAGCACCATCTCCTCCCACACGACAGGGGTCTTTCCCTGCGCAATGAGCGCGCCGTGGGTGCTCTGCGTGAATGTGGCGAGGGCCTCGACGAGGGTGGTGTTGGTCGAGTTGAGCTGCTGTTGTGTGAGAGTATCGTTGACGTAGCAGTTGGTGTTGAGCTCGTCGCCGCCAGTGCTCAAGTACTTTGACGGCAGGGTCGAAGCGATATCGCTCAAGAGTGCGGTCGAGAAGTTGACGACCTCGGGGAGAGCAAAGCGAAGTTGACCGGCGGGGGGCTCGTTGGCATAGGTTGCCCAGGGCGAGGCGTCAAAGCAAGCAACGTATTCGGGGTAAGTCGTGCCAATGATGGCTGTGTGTCCCGGGGTATCGATTTCCTGGAGATGACGTGAGTAGCGATCAAACCAATACCTCCCCAACACCCACCATGAGGACGTCAATTCCGCGCTACAATGACGTAAGCAACAATCGAATGAACAAAATGGGAGACGCACAGCGGCCGCGTACTGAACAATGTATTGCACGTCGCTCTGGCTGTACGTTTCCTCGGCAGAGTAGGCGCCATTGATCGCGAGTTCGGGGAACTGAGCAACTTCGAGGGGGAAACTCTGACTGTCGGTGATGTGCCAATGGAACGTGTTGATCTTGACCCAGCTCATCGCGTCGATCGTGCGCAAAAGGTCTGCGACTGGAAAGCTGAACCAGGTGTGAGTAGTTCCTCGACCAAAGGACGCACAATACGCACAAGTTGCGAGACGTATCGAGTGCGAATCCACGGAAAGGCTAGGAATGGCGCGCGTCAGTACGCGCTTCGAGAGACGAAACAAGCACGCACGTATGCAGGGGCGTCGGTGATGGAGATGGGTGCATCGAGAGTATACGTCTTGCCGCCATAATAGTACCACAGCTGGCCAAAGGTCGTCAGACCACGGTAGAGTCCCAGGGTCGAATTGGCAGTCAACACTGCAGTCGAGCCGTCGTCGGGGATGGTGAGAACATATTCCTCGCTGCGAGTGCCGAGCGGCTTCACAGACTCCGACGAAATGCTCGCGACCTCTGCGTCCGACGTGAGGGTTAATTTGAGAGAAGAAAGATATTTAGCGCTGGCGAGTGCGGCAGTGTCGTTGGCGCCGCGACCGACGACGAGACGGCCGAGCTTGTCGTTTTCGAGGTAGTACTGAGCCTGTCCAACGGCGTCCAAGAGGTCGGAAGGTGCGCCGTCTACCTGGACATCAAAGTAAAATCCGGGACTGAGCAAGAGCGGCGTCGTCCCGGTCGAGAGCGACGTAGGGATGGGCCACAACGCTAACGCGCCGTGCGCTAACAGAGAAAAGGCAAGGCAGAGGCGAAATATCATTGAGGCCCATCGAATTTTGCCGAGCCTTTTTATGTTCGAGGGTCATGTGTACGCTAATTAAAATATCTGGTGGGAGCCTTCATCCGAACAAGCGTCCAATACAGTTCTCCGCCTCACACCAGCACTGGGCATACACCGCGTGTTCGCGCACGAGCTCTCTTCCATTCTCTCTCGCCGCTTTAATCTCTTCCCGCTTTTCCTACATCAAGGTCAACTCGGGGTTCATAAACCGTCACGACGCTTACATCAATGTCCCCGTAATACGAGAAACAAAGTTCCTCCCAGGGCTCTACATCTCGAATCGTGAACACCGCTAGCAACGGCTTGTCCACGTCTGCGTCGTCAATGTAACACGCAGTGATTGTGCAATTGGGGTCGCAACTGTGATTCTGGTACCAGCGTCAAAGCCTCGTCCAATCCGTCCGATATGCTTACTCACCAGGAACCGCGTAAACTGTCCCACAACAGCTAGTCAGACGTCCGATCTCCAATCAACATGCTCTCACTCACGTTTCCAGCGTGATACGCATCGACCACGTACAGATTCTCCCAATCGTCCGGGTTATCCAACCCAAACTTGAGGTGATGAAAATCGATCGAAAACAGATATGTTCGTCCGTATAGATCATAGTACCTGTCCATCCGTTAGCACACGCTCGAACACGTTGTCGTCACACGCACTTGCCGCGTGCGTCCGCTTCCTCCTCTGTTATTAGCTCTCCCGAGTAGATACCAAGATAAGACCCTTTCGGTATCTTCTTGTTGCCCGCAATGACCCCTGTTACGCATGTCAGCAAGTGCGCTCGGAACGAACATAGATCATCGTTACCCCATCCCTTGCGCTTGGTTCGCGAAATATGTACAGGCAACTTGCGCCCGTTTTGCACCACCTGTCGCACGTGTTCCATCAACGTCGTTCATCGTCAATCTAATACGCGATGCATGTCAACGCACCCTGTTTGGACAGTCCTCGTCACAGGAACAGAATCGGTTGCATTCGAATATCGGACACTCGAGACGTTGCAACTGCCCCCGGTGGTCGTAAACGAACGGTGAACCTGGCCACGTCGGCGGTATAGTCTCCGATTCGATGTACTCCTTCACCCACTCCAGTTGTCGTTGCGCACAAGCGCACGTGCCCGACTTGGGATCGCATCGCCCCACGCACCCACAGCTCTTCAGACCTTTGACGTCGGGCGGTGGGACGCCCTCGCCAAACCAGAGCTCGTTGGTATAATGGAACTCCCATGCCGGTGTCGCCTCGTGCCCGATATCGTTGTCAAAGATCTCGATCGGGGGGGCATCCGGCTCCCCAATCGAGGCCTCCCGTATGTGTGCCTCGAATATCTGGCGTCCCATGCTGGAATTACGAAACCATTCCGGGAGGGCGTTCATGTGATCCTGTAGCGAGTGCGGAAGGTCCTTGCCGAGCTTGTACTCAGGTACGCAATCACGTTGCTCAGCTACCCATGACGCCCACGTGATCACACGATACCCACCGATTGACGCGGAGTCCGCAACGGGTGCCAGGCCGTCGGGAGACCTCGAGATTGACTTTCCACTGCGGAGTGGTGCCAGTGTCGTGCTGGACACAGTACGGCTAGAAGTGTCCGAGTGTGTGGGTACTGCTTCCGGCTATCAGAAGGATGAATGCCCGACAATGATCAGATACCGGACTTGCCCACCTCTGACTTGCTCTCAGCCAGAATCGCGTCGCACTCGTCTATCGACTCTGCAGAGTGATCTCGAGACATAAACTTGTCGTCAGGCAGAACAAGATCAGGTGTGGTCGAGTGCGACGCGGAAATGCCAGTTATGTTCGTAGCCCGGGTGCCTTCTGTAAGATGCACTTTATCGCCATCCGCCAGTACCGAAAGTCCCTCGGGCTAATCACATCTCAGTCTCGTACTAAGATGAATTGCCATTGCTCACCGCTGCGTCTGCTGCGTCGCGTGACACATCGTCGGGTAAATCATCGTCCTAGACCAGGTGAAATTACCACCGTTGTAACAAGCACGTCCACTCACCTCCGTCGTCGGCGCACCAATGAGCTAGTTAAACAGCCACATTAGCAACACGGCAGCACGTTCAAGGACATCGCACCTCGTCGGCTGCCTCTGCCAAAGTCTGGGACAAGTGAACCGACGCGAGCTCCAACAACGCGTCCGCTTCGTCCACTTGACCATCTTCCTTTTCCTTTTCCTCGCTACCCTCGTTCTCCTTGTCCACCTCACCCTCCTCTTCATCGACCTCGCCTTCTTCCTTGTCCGCCTTGCGCTTCTTTTTCAGACTTGGTTTGGCCACCACCTCGCCTTCTTTCTCCACCACCTCGCCCTCTTCGCTTGCTTCATCTTCGTCTTCGTCTACGCCTTTACCCGCCTGCCCCTCGTCGACGTCCATTGCATTCACGTCCTCGGTCAGCCCCTCCTCCCCACTATCCAACATCACAGGCGGAACCAAATCCTCGTCCGAAACCCTCTCCGGCACAACCGCGTCCAGTTTAGCTCGCTCCCCGTCCCCTCCAAACTTTGGCTGCTCCAACAACGACGTCGGCCGCTCTACAGTTCTACCGCTCCTCTTGGGTGAGTCCCTCACAATATACGCTTCAAACGCCGCCGAATCAGACTCGCGTCGCACACTCCGTGTAGCCTTGTCCGCCCTCCTCGTCGCGCCCGTCGACGCGCGCGACCGCAGCAAAGTGGGCGACGTCGCGATTTGCCTCGCCCTGCCATTGTCATTGCCATTGCCCCCGTCCGCGTCTTTACCCTTGTCCACGTCCTTGCGCGTCCGGAGGGGCGAAATGAACGCTTGAAAAGGCAGGTAAGAACCCGTCCGTCGTCGAGCGCTCGTACTCGACTCGGCGCCCTCGCATTCGCCCGAACCAGATCTAGTCGTCGTCGTCGTTGGTGGGGTACCGCTTTTCGTGCTCGGCCCTTCAGAGGGCCGCTCTTCGCCGTCCGACGATCTGTGCGCGTGCACCGCAGGTGGCGGGAGTGTTACTTGGACTTGCTCGACCGGTGCACGTGCCGCGACGGGCTCAACAGGCACAGGCGCATGCGCAAACTCCACGTCAGACCCGTCCGGAACCTGCTCCTCCCCATTTTCGTGGGACATGTCCACTCGCGTCGGCGTACCGACGTGCGCCGCCGATACAGGTGGTCGCGCAGGCGTGGCCGTCGACGACGGACGACTCTGATTCCACTTCGTCAACAATGTCCGCAACTCGTTCAAATTCGGCGTCCCTCCAAACGTCTGCGAAGCCAACGACGGTCGGAGCATCGCCATTTGCGAGAACCTATCGCTCGCGTCTGGTGTCGCTACAACAAGACGCATGTGAGAAACGATGAAGAGAGAGAAGAGAGAGAAGAAGGCGCACCTGGGATATCGTTGATTCGTCTCCGCGACTGGAGCCTGCGTACCTCGTTGAGTGCATCGACCAGGGATATCGGCGCGCTTGGGCGAGGAATGCGTGGAGGCGCGATGAATGGGCGGCTCGGCGAGCCCGAGAGGGGTTGGGTAGCTGAGGGAGGGGTAGATAACGAAGCCGGCTGTGTAGATGGTAGTATGGGTTGCGTAGACGGTGCAGCTGGTTGTGTAGATGGTGGGGTTGGGTGTATGGGTGCTGGTGCAGATTGTGTAGTTACTGGATCGGTTTGTCTAGGTACTGAAGCTGGAGGAACAGGTGCTGGAATGGTTTGTACCGGTGCCGAAACAAGTTGTGCAGATGCTAAGACGGGCAGTGAAGACAATCGACCAAGTGGGCCGCCTCGTGTAGACGATGAAACCGGCCGAGTAGGCGATGACGATGCGGCTTTTGCGGAAAGTACGATTGAAGGCATCATTTGTGAATTTGGTAGCGCGGGTACTTTTGCTGGTCGCTCCGCTGGGAGTGATGGTGTTGAAACAACCACAGACGATGGCATTGAAGCACCAGTATCACCCTGTATTTCAGTATCCCCATCTACGCGTCGCTTTTCACGCTCGCTCGAAGGCACCGCCGTAACATTGACGGTCGCGTCCGATGAACTCCTCTTCCTCGCCTCCCCGACAATTGCAGGCTTGGTAGACCGCGCGCCACTCAACGCCCTCGAAAAGAACGGGTTCTCGCGCTCCTCGAGTATAGGCCGTTTGTACCGTACCCCCTGATATGACGAAATGTCCGGCACGGCCACCAACGTCCTCGCTCGTCCAATCGGCTGCGATGCCAATCCCGACTGGGACGGGGACTTCACTGGCGACAGCTGAGACGGAGCTCGCGCTTCCCCGCGAATCTCCAGTGAATTTGACGTAGACACGTTCCCTGATTTTTGAATCCCCGGCACACTCGACGCAGGTGCAACGTCCTTTGGGCCCGGTTCGTCCCTCCCGGGACTCTGCATCCGTACGTCCCCGTCTCCATCCCCATCGACGTGTGCTCGATTTTTGTCTGCAGTCGTCGATGGTCCCTTGTCGCGCGCCGGCGCCGGCGCCTCCGCATCCACTGCCACTCTCTCGTGCGTTGAATTTGTCCCCTGATCCATGTTCCCGTCCACCTGTTCCATATTCATATACGAATTAAACAGAGCCGTATCGTATTCCACTTCGTTGAACGGATCGTCGAACTCGTTTGGTGGAAGTCCAAAGGGAGGCGCTGGGCTCGATTGCGGAGGCGGTTCTGTGCGTTGTGATGGTGGATCTGGAGGTGGCTGTTCGTGCATGCGCGCAAGAGTCGACGTAGGCGTAGATTGGGAAATGGAAGTGGGTCGCAATCGTGCCAGCGGCGTGGTTTTTTTTGGTAGTGGTGTCGGTGCTGGTGTAGATTTTGGTGGTGCAGATGCAGGTGCAGCCGACGCCCCCTGAGACGGACGCATAGCCGAAGGCGCCGTCGACGTCGGCGCAGCGACCTCATCGCTATCCGACAGCGAAATCACCTCCACATCCGGAGGCGGTGGCGCCCGTTTCCGCGCCCCCGCCGCCTTCTTCCGCGGCAGTGGTTGTGCTTCCAGATTGCGTCGCTCCTCCTCCGAATCGCTCGTAATGACAATGACATCGTTGTCGTTTGGCTTCGCGTTCGACGTCGAGGCCTGCGCCGGGCGGGGACGCACCGAATCGCTCGAATCGGACACGTTTTCGCCGCCGCGTTCTCTAGCAACGTTTAGCGGGCGCACCGACGCCATTTCCTCGTCATACGTCGTTCGTTTCGCTACGGCGAATCAGATATAGCACAAAACCAGCACCAAAAACGACGTACGTTTCCGCTTCGGCCTCGTGCGCGTCCACGCCGCCGAATCGTCCTTTGGTACTGTAGAACCAAGTGGGAGATGGGCCCCGATGAAAACGAGAACGAGAACGCACCCGAGTCTTGCGCGCCCCGCATCAGATTCTGCGTCGTCGCCTTGCGAAGGTTCTTGGACTGCGTCGTACGCTTGCGCGCAGTCCTCAGCGGCGCCGAAGACGACGACGGCGACGACGTCGCTGCCACACCATCCCCGCTAGGCTGTCCCCGTTCCCGCCGTTCTCGTTCCTTGGCCCTCGCCTGCTTATCCTTGTCTTTGGAAACGAGCTTTTGAACCGTCTGCGACAGCGTCGTCGGAAAATCCGTGCTCGACGTCCCACTGCTCGCTCGCACCGCGCCCCTCGACGGCCCAGGCCGATCTTCGCCATCGAGCCTCGCCGCCTTGTGCACGCGACTTCGCCCTGTCTCTTCTGCCGGCGCTTTGCGTTTCGAGATCGCGTTGGAGGGGCCTGCTGTGTCAGAGTCGCCCATGTCGAGTGCCAACAGTTCCTCGGCCACAGTGTCGGTGTCTATGTCAGATTCCAAGCGGCTCGTCGCACGCGTCGATGGTGATGCGCTCGGTGTGGATCCTGTGACGCGCTCGTCAGGTTTCGGGCGTGTTGAATGTGGTTGTGTGACATACGGGGAAGAACCGTCCAACTTGGACCTGGGGAATGTGTCAACGTCATCCAACAATGTTACATATGACAATCGTTGTTCAACTAGTTTAAAGTTTGAAACGTCCATCTCTTCTATCTTGGCGCGTTGCTAGTAAATCACTATGCTAATAAATACCAACGAGCGTCCACATAAGGTCGCAGGTCCACAACTCGATTACAGTAGCAAGATACTTTCGTCGATTACTCTCCAGCAAACAAGCGCACGAGCAAGTATGTCGTCGAGCCGATAAAACGAACCACTGTCGAAACATTCAGTACAAGCTGCAAAGATGGAGACGCGATCTCTCACATGCAAGCCCTGCGACGGAGAACAAGATAAAAGACATGTAGCCGTTTACGGCCGTTGACGCGCTCTCGGTCGAGGTCGCAGAACTGCACATAATAGTCAGCTCAGTCAAGATAGCAGAAAACACCAGACATACACTACAATGGCAGCTAAAAGAGCCTGATGGCCACGTCAGCAAGTGAAGCCCATCGTCCAAAGCGAATCAAGACATACATTGCTCAACGTCCAAACTAACAACACCTAGAGCCAGGGTCAGCCAACATCTCTTCGAGCCCGGGTCACACGACTCACATTCGTTCGGAATGTCTTGTAGTAATCTTCTTGCTGGGTCGTTGGGTCTACCTTTGCTTCCGCTTTCGGTGGTTTTGTAGACAAGACATGTATTGCATCCTCGTATGCTGCGTTGATGTCCGTTTCCGTCGTAGGTACGGCAACTTCGACTTCGTTCTTGTTTGCACCTTTGCCAGTAGTAACAACGCCAAGGTCGGTGGAAACCTTGTTATCTCCCTTTGTACCCCACGACACGTCGTGAACGTTGGCAAACTAGAAACAAGAACTAAGCATGTCGCTTCGAGAGAAAAGACCAAAACGCACTGCATATACGTTCAAGACCGCAATGTACGATGGAGCCATCAAAAGGTATTGTACGAAAGATGTAATCATGTGCCACGGTTCAAACTGGATCTTCTCAGCGACTTCGACGAGTCGTATATCAAGAGGACGTACGAATAAGAGGGATGAAATAATGTACAGTCCAAGCGTAGCCGCGAGCGATATGACAATGTCTCGGAAGATGGTGTTCTTGAAGAAATCGCTAGCTTGAACGGCGTGGCCCTCTGATTGGGCAACACTCTCGATGCCTTTATAGGCTAGAAGAAACGCTGCGACCTGACACGTATGTTATCCCTAGATCTGACAGTGTGAAAGCGAAACGCACAGTCATATAAATCGTGATGAGACCAAACCCAATAAAAGCCAAGGTATACGCCCATTTGGCGCCCTGTGGCCGATTACCCATGGAAAGCAGGAAACAAGTGATAACAAGTCCCAGGTAAAAGTAACTGAGAATGAGGTTGAGGTAAGACAGACTTGAGAAGTAGCCCTCCAGCGCATTCGTTAGAATAACAAAGGCAATGTAATAGTTGCCCTGGCACGAGTCAAACATTACCAGCGCAATTCAGATGGAAACACGTACGAGGGCGAACCAGGAAAATATCAAGTTATACGATTGGTAGAACATTTCAACGTGTATCCAGAACTTGCGCATGAAAGTGTGCGACGACCGATAGATGTAGTGGAAATGAAAGGTGCTGTGTATCGCAGCAAAGAACGAACCGTTGAGCCAACGCCGTCGTTGCGATATCAACTCTGGAACTTGGTCGGGCACGTCGGTGACGGCATATGCTGACTTGACATAGTGCAATATCCATGAACATTCACGCTTCGAGACCAACTCCCAACACAATATCTGGCAATCCATGAATTATCAAAAATATTAATGAATTCGGCCACCTACCCGATCCTCGGCAAGATACATGTTGGCAGTGAATATATCTGCGCCTGCGCCATGCATCTTTTCTCCCAAAAAGTACTTTTGCAGAGGACCTTCTCCCTTGACGTCGTTTTGCAGAGCAATATACCTATAGGCACTAAATGCGCCAGGTAAAACGGTGATGTACCCAAACACGCTTTCCAGAGGCTTATCCAGGATGTTGGACATCTTGTACTCAAAGTTTTGCGCTGCGACGAGCGGGTTCAGGAGGTATTGCCCATACTTTCCCTTGAGCGCCACGATCTCTCCGCATGCCCCACCCACGTTAGAGTTAATGTCAAAGGCTTTCCAGAGATGGTATATAGAAGTGGGACCAGGCATCGTGCCGACATCAAGAAGCACACAGACATTGGGTTGGAGGATGGGCCCAAAAGCGTTGAAAAACCAACGGTGGGAGTTGATTTTCTTTTGGTTCTTTTCTTTGAGGCAAAAAATGATTTGAACAGGCACTACACCCTTTTCTGCGCCCTCGATCTTCATCGAAGGTGAAACAGAAACTACAAAATATCAGCATATATAGCGCGTAATAAGCCCTGACACGTACTTTGAGTCGTATACTCGTAAATGTGCGCAGCCACAGGTTTACCGTTTACGACGTTCTTTTGTTCCATTGGTAAAAATCTGAAGAGGATTCGATGGCACGTACCTTGGCTATCCCCTCTTGATATACACCCATCGTAGCAATGACGCTCAGCGTCCGAGAGTTGATCTTTTGACGGCCATCGCTGACGATGCAAACCACCACCTTCTTCCACCCGTCCTTTCCCCACGTCTTACTCCGGTCGCGTTTACATAAATGGGCAATATTCTTCATAACGCCGTGCATCGACCGGCAAAACAGTTCTTCATCTTCATTATACATCGTCATGACGATGAACAATTCGGTACGCCGCACGGGTTCGTAATGCAATTGTCGCAGCGTGAAGCCGGCTTCCTTGAAGTCGTTGGGATCGCACGTCGCCGCCGAGTACCGCATGTGCGTGAACTCGCGCTCGTTGCGCATCGCACACATATCGAGCAACTTGGAGGGGACAGCCGAGTCGAGGACAAAGTTGCCGTGGAACAGTTCGACCTTTTTGAGCGTCTTGTATCGGCGGGGAACGCGCTGCGGTATGCGTCCGTACCGGATGTTGGTCTCCTGTACGAGGGTGTCGTCGTCTGGGACATCTTCATAGCCGCCCGGCACAGAGACGCGCGGGTAGGGGTCTTCTCTCTGGAGAAGGGGCATATCGCCCGTGTCTATCTCGTCTTCTTGGCCACTGTACCCAAATTGTGACTGCGGACGTGGTGCGGGGGTGTGTGACTGTTGACCATCGTACGGATTGTACGTTGCTCCGAGATAATCGTTGACAGGCTGCGGTTGAGCTCGTGGGACTGCCGAGTAGGGTGTCTCTTGGAGGGGGTGGGTCTGTTGCTGATGATGCTCGTAAGGATCATACAGGGTCGACGACTCTGGCGTCTGGAACGGATCGGAGACACGATAAGGTTGACTGGCGTCATACTGATTGTGTTCGTTGGGGTTGTACTGGTTATGTTCGTACGGTGCTGCATACTGGGTATCATATTGACCGTATTGCGACTGGCGCTGATCGTAGGTGTTCGTCTGGGTGGCATAAGGGTTGTACCCGTCGTTGTAGTGGCCCCGCTGTGCCTCGTCCGGCTTGGTGACGTTAAATTCTGGTCATTGAACTGTACTTTTGACTTACCTCTGGATATCGCGACATGACTGTGCAGCTCGTCAAAACGACTGCGTATATATGAACAAAAATCCAAAGTGAAGGGGGCGGTTCCGCCGGTGGCTATGCACCTAAACTCTCATCGCCACTGCCAAGACCTTCCCCTTCCGCAGCCGCAGCGAACAGCCCGAAACACGATCATGTTCATTCTCTGGTATGTGACAGACTACTCCGCATTGCGCGATTCTATCTCTACATCTCTACCAGGCTTGCGACGTATCTGCTTGAGAATCCTCGCAGCATAAGCGAGCAATGAGAGGAGGATTAACGGAGACAGGCTGACGAGGACAAGGCTCGCAGCAAGTGTAGGAGATCCGGACAATGCAATGAGTCCTGCTACGCGAACGACGACGAATCCAAAGTCAAGTACAGCAAAGAGAATGGCAAACGTCGCGTAACCAATGCTTTCAGCGCATTCCTATCATGCGGATCAGAGATGAAATCATGTCGGATAAGTCACAAGATTCATACCTTGAGCTCTGCAGGTGAGAGTCGACCATAATAGACACGCATGCTCTCCGCCATGATCAAGAAAGACAGTGCAGACAGCATGAAAAAGGAACCACCAGTATTGAAGTGAATGCTGAAGGTGGTGTTAACCCGAACGTTCGCAGAAAGGAGAAGGTGGCTCCGTACGTAAAGCAACTTCGGAACTGTTTAACGATTCATGAAGGTGAAACTTGACGAAGTACGGAGGGGTGCTCACTAGATCAATCGACCAATCCGTGCGGTCGTTCAGAGCTGTCCTGACATCTTCAAAGTCATCTGATGAACGCATCGTGTCGTATAGAGTGAATCTAAGTATGTGTCCAGCGGTAGACTTGAATAGTTCTGAGACGTATGCTTGCATGTTGGAGAAGAGATGCGATACAAGTGTGTTGACGATGCAAAATCATACCGCACTTAAGTAGAGGATGAATAATGACCATGTAGCGGGATTAACACAATTGATGCTGGATCATCTAAAGCTGAGTTCCCATTCGTATACATCTAGGATGATGATGTCCCCCCAAAAAATACTCTTTTAGGAAATGGACGTCGAACAACCAAACGCCGCGTCATGGCCATATTTAGCTTCGAAGTCTAGTTAGTATATGCTATTTGGATCATATCGGATACTGCGAGATGATGACGATGAGGAAAATGCTCTTATATTGCAAGTAGCGCAAAATCCGGGGTACACGTTTCCTGTGTAAGAACATGTGTTAGCAGGGACGTTAGGTACCCCCAAACGAGGCGGCATTTGACTCCCATCAAAAGACCAATTACGGAAAGAAGAGGATGATGAGGTTCTGAATCGAGTCGCGCGCACTTTAAATGCAAGCCGCGCCGCATACCTTTTTTGGAAAGAGGAGGAGGATGTTGTGTGGTTTTTGCCAAACCATTCAGCGTTCGGCGGTAGGGGCCAGCTAGGGTCCTGTGTAAACTGTCACGTCTGCGCGATATGGATGCTGTAATCTTACGCGGGAGTTTGAAATGAATTCCATGCGACACAGCTATGACAGCATACAATGGTGACAGGGAATTCTCCACTTTCTGACGTCCCGAGGATGCCTCGAATTTCGCGCTGGTCTTGTGTTTCACGCGGAGCTTGAAACATTATCAGTGTCCTATGTCGGAACATGATCGAGTTTTGGTCTTGCTGTTGGTCCTTGCCGCCCCGTCTCTTTCAGCTTTATTTTCCAGCAACTGCCGCACTCCTACACCAGCCGTCCCCGCAGAATGCCGCTAGGATTAGTCCGCGTCCAAACTGCTGTTTCGGAAGTAGAACCATTCTAGCCTTTGCTCGGGTTACACTCCATTTCCACTAGCCCTTGCCTGCATCGCGCGCTCTCCCGTATCCTCGCTTGTTGCCGCACGTCTAGCAGTGGTGGCTGGTCGTGTTCCGTTCCACGTGTCGCCCATCGACGCGCCCTGCATTTCCTGGTCCCCCAGCGTCGTTATACTCAGGTCTTCCATGTCCTGGCGCCTTCTTGTCGACACTGTCATCACATCTTTTGTTTTCCGTGTCCACTCATTGCCCTGTTGTGGTTGTCGTCGCCTTGTCGTTGCTGTCGCCACACCCCACATCCTCTGCGCCGCAGCGTTGCCACGTCCAGTATCTCCCACGTTCCATGCGTCACCCTGTCGTGGCTGTCGTCGCGTCTTGCGTCCCGGTCCTCTGCGCCCTGGTGCCATCACGTTCGACATCTTATCTCTCCACCATCATTGCATGTCTCGTACCTTGGAATTGTTACATTTCACATCTCCTGCATTCCAACGCTCCAGGATCGTCAGGTCTCGCGTTCTCCATGTCCCTGCGCCATCCTTTTGTTGCAGTCGACACGCTCAGCGCCCTCTGCGCTGCAAGATTGTTACATTTCGCGTCTCCTAGCATCCTACTATCGTCGCGTCTTTGCGCCCTCCATGTTCCCACACCGCACTTTCGTTGTAGTTGAGGCGCCCGGTGTCACATCTCTTGTCCCATGTCCCGCCATCGCCCTTTTGTCATAGTTGACGCACCCTGTGTCTTCTACGCTCCGCAATGTCATGTATTACGTCTCCCACATCCTGGAATCGCATCTCGTGTCCCCCACGTTTCCCCGCCGCCCTTTCATCGCACTCGACGCATTCCTGCCCTCTGCGCTCCAGCGTCGTCATACACACCTTGCTATCGTCTTGTTGATACCACTGTCGCCTCTCACACTCTCCATATACTTGTGCCACCCTTTCGTCGCGGTCAACGTGCCCCGCACCCTCTATGCCCCAGCATCGTCACACCGTGCATCCTCCGCGCCCCACTGTCGTTGCGTCTTGCGCTTTCTATGTTCCTGCACTGCCTTTTTGTTGCAGTCAACGTGTCCTGCATCCAAGTCCTCTGCGCTCCGGGATTATCATGCCTTGCCCCTTCCGCATCACGGCATCGTCCATCGACGTCGTCATCGTATCTCGTGCTCTCCATGTCCCCATGCCATCATTTTTGTCTTCGTCCTGTCGACACCGTCTTTTTCGGACAAGTGGTGTTTATTAGTGACCGCCGTTCCTGTGTTGATGTATGTATACAAAATGTAATATGGTCTCTTTTCCCTTTCAGTCTCCGAGTCATGTCTTACATGCAAACAACATACTATCATCCACTAACTCCACCTCTCGTTCGCTCGTTCGTCGCTCCTATTGGGTCCGTTAGTTGACCAACTGCCCTCAGGCACGCCGTTCCCCGTCAGTTCATGCCCATCTAATCCTGGCCATTTACCAGCGTAGTGTTGTTATTCACTGTAGGCCACTACCCCCACAATGCAATGCGCATCACAACACGACAAGCCGAAATTCGCTAGAAACTGGACTCGTCAAACGTGACGACGATGACAAATTACATGCAGAACATGCACCCACGTATCTCATCTTTTCCTGTCTTCTTTCGTCTCGTTCCTTCACGTTTCGTCTCAGACGCTCGTTTTCTATTCATCTCCTCCATTGGCGTGCCACTCACTACCCTAGCACTGCGGTTCACGACTCACAGTAGGAATGTGATAGGTACCCCACTACAACCAACACTCAAGCTGGATCCAGCATGCGGTTAAACGCGATGACAACGATAACAACACATGCACTATATCGCAATGCAATGACGGAACGCAGCAATACGGTGCACTGGGCATGACAGCGATGAAGCCACCGCGGGCAGTCTGTAGGTCGTGAACAGCAATGATGGTGGATGACGATGGTGAGGAGCACATTTGACGGGGACATACCGATGGGTGAGTGTTGAGGATATACTAATGGCGGCTGGGCGCGTCGAATGTAACACGGACGACGTGCACGACGTTGCGACGAATAGACCAAAGGGACTTCAACCGTGACCACGCACTGATTCCGAAGCGTACAGTACGAGGACTTCGAGGAGAGCGGCGCATCAACTGGAGCGTGCCAACGGAATTACATCAGGGACAAGGATGTGTCAAGATGCCAACCGGGTACGTTGAACGTTTGGCGCATGATGGCAATGCTGAAGGCACGACGAAGTTCACTCATCGGTGGCAATATCTGTGAAGTTGACGACGAAGGACAATGACGCAATGACAGCGATGGCATCGGTTGGGGCAGGGTATTCCCTCCCATCCCCCCGCTCTCCTATAGAAATAGAAGATATTTGCGTGTTCACCCGTCGCGTCCTCACTTCTCCCCACTGGTCGTAATGTCGCGTCCCACGCCAGCTTCGTGCCATCTTGTCGCTGATATATGGTACCCCGCACCCCTGAGACAATGGAAAGGTACTTTCATGTGATCGCGTACTGATTGCCGGGAAGTGGTCGCCGGCCCGGCGTACATACATTCCGAGCTGTTTCAGAATGCTCGTACACGAGTCGTCCAACGTTCTCGTAACATCACTAATTAGAGGCCAAGCAGGCCCGCCTAACAAGGCATCTGTTTCGGTTCATAAATAATGCTTCTCGATAGCATTCTCGTAACCCAGACTCCAGGCTACTTTGTTCCCCATGAGTCGTTTCTTGCTCGTATTTCTCTGCATTTCTATCCTCTCGCGGCTGGCTTTAAGCCTTTCGCCAACCTACCGGGGATGTCAGCTTCGAAAACCCGCAGAGGAATCAGCTCTCGCAGGATGTCCTGATGGAACTATCTATGTTTCACCCACTGATCCCTCTGCGAACTTTACCAGTGTCCAGGACGCTGTCAGTTCTCTGTGAGCGCTGCAGTTCTACTCTTGAGATATACGCTGACGTTCATTAGTCCCGAAACAGGCAATGCTTACCATCCTTATTGGCGAAGGACAGTACTTTGAGATGGTTAATGTAACACGTTCCGCGCCTCTCACTCTATTGGTAAGTTCTTTTCCCTCGTTATTGTTTATATTGACGCAAGCATGATCCAGGGCCAGCTAGACCCGGCTACTGCATTTATGCCAGCAGGGAATGCTTCGCAGCGCAACCTCGTACAAATTTGGAACAGCCTATACGTCAAGGATGGTCTGACAGACGAAGAGACTGCGACACTGACGGTGGCACCTCCCCTGGGCCGGTTGTTTGGCAATATCGACTTTAAAGCCTATAACATCGATTTTGAGAATCGTGCTGTGAGTTTGTTTCCCTCGGACCAAGAGCGCCATCGTTGAGTTCGCCGAGGCCAATTACTCGATTTCGCAAGCACTTGTGACGTCTATCGTGCACTCCAATGCTTCGTTTTACGGATGCGCTTTTGCAAGTTACCAAGATACGTGGTACACTGGACATGGTGCAAATACATATGCAATAGATAGCATTATATATGGTCAAACAGACTGTGAGTCTTGCTTCCACCGCTTTTTATTTGATTTCTGACATTTTTTTGCTTAGATCTATTTGGGTCTGGGAATGCGTAGGTTTGCATCGATCGAATCTCGGGTGGTGATAACAGTTTTATTATCAGTTGGTTTCAATCGGTAACTCTTGCAAATCGCGCATGTGGAGGTGGAATTACTGCATGGCGGGGGACGCCTGGAACAAGGAATGGCGTATATATCGCCCACTCGCGCATCATCCGCGTAAGTAAAAGTCATTCCGGTGTCTGCCTGATTTTGGATGATTGTTGCAGTCACCGGATGCAAATGCAACCACCGTGACTACCGAAAGTTGTTATCTCGGTAAGCGGGAACATCATATTGCGAATATTGGCTTGTGTGGCCAACTGCTCATCAGGACGTCCGTGGAACGTTTATGCGGTTGTTGTTTTCCTCCGAAACTATATGGACGACAGCATTCGACCTGCTGGATTCACTCCGTGGGATGGAGAGTAAGTCTTTTTTTTCTGCTCTAAGCCGCCCTCTCCAAATGGGAACGCCCCAGGACTTCCGTGCCCAACACAACCTACTACGCAGAGTTTGATTCATATGGTATGTACTTTTTGATTTTTTTTTCTGACCCGTTTTACTAAATACGTTTATAGGCCCGGGAGGTAACACAATAGCTCGGGTTCCGCAGGATCATATCTTGAACCCGATGCAAGCGCAAAACTTTACCCTTGAAGACGTCTTTGGTTGCACCCCGTCATGGATTGACTTTGGATATCTATGTTAGAACGTATTGGGATGCTTGTCGAACACTGCAAAATCGACGCAGAAATGTATACGCTGAGATGTGGCTACAGCCTTGATCTTGGGAATTCACTTGGGTCCTCGGCTACCCGTCCGAATACTATTCTGATCATCCGTTTCCTCTAACTGGTCACAGAACTCGGGTTTACTAGTTCCCTCGTGAGTATGTTCAATGGAGACGATCGGCCCCGGTCAGCGGGCATTATCAGACCGGTTGGACCGGGGACGGGTTTTGGCATTCTCACGTATACGACTTCGACAAATGATTCGAACGCATTCTCGGGCTCGAGTTTCGACGTCGTCTCACATCTTTAAACGCAAAAAAAAAAAATCGAGTGAGCTGTCAATATCAAGATGGATGCCATGTCAACAGTTGGTGCAACATAGCAACGAAGGTAATATTATGACAGCCTGAGTATTAGCGAAGGCTTTGTGGCGGCCGAGCCCTCCAGCCCCCCCGCCTAACCTTAGAGTCCTCGCACCCTGCCCCCGCGAGGGGATTATGGGGGGATTAGTGGGCCGAGCGAACGGACCCCCGTAGGTGGTGAAGGACGGGGCGGCGTCTCTTAGGGCTGGAGGGTCGGGCATGGATATGCTGGAATGGTTCGAGAACGCGCTTCCTAAGGTCGGACGCTAGAGTATCATCGAAATTGGAAGCAAGCTACTCAGGAAGCCGATAAAGTCATGGAAATGGACGTAGTAACCCAGGAGCTCAATTCGGCGAATTGAGATCGCTAACCCCGTCGATTATCTCAAGTGCAGAGCTCAGCAGTGTTGCCCCGTGAGCATTTTTTTTTGTCGTTGTTGCGACTTTACTTATAATCCGGCCCGCAGTTGGACTTGTGCTTCCTGTGTTCACTTTGTTCATGGAAAATGTACAGATTAATCGAAAGTTTGTCTTTCAAGTATTACGCAGCAGAATGAACTGACAAACTGGTTCGAATATGGACACATGGTCGAACTGACCACACTGTAAAGTCTTAGGATGGTCCGCCAGGCTTTCACGCATCAAGGCATGTCTCCAAATATAAATACAACTCGTTCTGCCCTTCCTCAAACGACACTCCAGTGACGGTCCTCCATGAATCATTCCTTACTCGTATACTTCTGCCTTTCCGTCTTGTCACGATCCGTACATAATTGGTCTTTCCCCCACTTACTTGGCATGCCAGCTCCAGAAATCTGCCGGGGAGTCACCTCTCACAAGATGTCCTGCGGGCACTCTTTATGTCTCACATACTAGTTCTTATGCGAATTTTACCAGTGTACAAGACGCTATTAATTCATTGTAAGTTTGGTTCATCCTAGTTCTTTTCAAGCGCAGCGACGGTCATTAGCCCCTCTGTAGGCACGGCTATCATTCTGATTGGTGAAGGACGATACTTTGAACAAATTTATGTTTGCTCGCTCTGAGCCTGTTATACTATTGGTGAGCTTCTCTCGTGTCACGTTATTGAAACTGATACTCTGGATCAGGGCGAGCTGAACTCTTCTACTGAAACTAACCTCGCGAGGATCTGGGATAACCGATACGTAAAATGACGTATCGGATGAACAGACGGCAGCGCTAACCGTAGCACCTTCCGGCGACGATGAATTTGGATGTGTCGCTTACAACGTCGTCTTTGAAAATCTTGCCGTGCGTCGTGCTTTACTTAGAGCAGATTATGGTTATCGAAATCTCTCCAGGCCAATTACTCTATATCTCAGGCGCTCGCAACTTCTATTGTACGCTCCAAACGCATCATTTTATGGCTACAGTTTCGCAAGTTGGCAGGATACGTTACCACCGGACGTGGGGCAAGCACGTACATCGTGGACAGTTCTATATACGGACAAGTTGATTGTAAGCTTTCCTCAATTAAGGATTTAATGGTTTGACAATATGATTCTTGTTAGACCCTAATGGATCTGGATTGGCGTGGGTTTGCAGTGTTTTGATGTTTCAGTCGACGACGCTAGCGAATCGTGCTTGTGGAGGTGGGATTACCGCCTGGCGGGGGGCAACCGGGCTCAAGAAATGGCGCATACATTGTCGATTCGTGGATCGTCCGCGCAAGCGCACGCATTTTTATGCCTCAGCTTAACGTTATTTTTTTTCTCATAGTCGCCAGATGCGAATGAAACCACTATAACCACTGCTAGCTGCTACCTCGGTGAGTGATAATGCTGTTTCCCGCATAGATTGACTCACACTCACCTAGGACGCCCGTGGAACGATCTTGCAGTTGCAGTCTTCTTGCTGACGTACATGGATGAGAGCATTAATCCTGCTGGATTCATTTCGTGGGATGGGACGTGAATTTGTTTCAGTTTCAGCTTGCAATCCGTTATAGTTTTACTTACCCGTGTGTTACGACAGGTCCCCGATTCCAAACACAACTCACTTTTTTGAGTCTGGTTCATACGGTAAATGCCACGATTCAATCAAGTCGCTAGCACTTAATACTAGCGTAGGTCCTGGAGGCGACGCCTCCGCTCGGGTCCGACAAGATCATATCCCGAATCCCGCACACGCTACACTGGAATCCGTGTTTAGGGGCACGCCGTCATGGATCGACTTTGAATACCAGTTTTGATTGTGACTATGGCATGTGTCAGTGATCACTTGGAACGTTTCTTTTTCATACATAGGACGGAATCTTTGGTAAATTATACTTGGTTCGAGAGAGCATTGTTCGTGTATGTCGTGTACTAACACTGGGGTTTCGAGAGAGGTGGGCTGGATCTAGAGGGCGTGTAATCAATGAAGAGGTCGTTAAATGGGGAAACCTGAGGCTGCGACATACAAAGCGGTGTGTGGAATTTCCCGAGGGAGACATCCTCGACGGAGAGATGCTAAATCGTCCCCTGGTTGACCATTCTTTCGACTCGTGATTGTCTTCAACTTTAAACTTGGTCGATCGTTAGCAGTATACTGCTCAGTGTTCAATTTTGACTTGCTCGAACCTAGGCATCATATTCCGGTCTACAAAGGTGGTTCGCACGAACACCTTATACGACCACGATGTGATGATCTCCTTGTCCGGACCGTCGGAGTGTGTGGTGATATTTGCGCCGTACGAAAACGTTTCACCACGCGGCAGAGGAAGAACCCATCTCTTGTGCATGTTTTCGATCCTGAGATTGAAATACCGTAGCGGAACACAGAAATGTGGCGCGTCCCCTAACTCGTTCAAGATCCATTATTCTTTCGTTGGTCTTGGTCGTTGCGGCCTAGGAATGACTCAGTCCAGTCGGGTTCATGCGGGCTGCACCTGGCGGACAATATTTGTGTTACAAGGAGGCTGAAGTCGGCAAGGATACCGCATGATCAACGTGCAGATATTGCACCCGGCACCACCGCGACCGCCTGATCGATCAAAGAGAAATTGCCTGTGGCGAGCGATACTAGAGGGAACGAGCTTTCTAGTGAGTAAAGTGTCGTGGAACCAAGTGCTTATCTCAGCGCAGAACTGAACGAGGAAATATGCATTATATGTTGCCCGGGTTCAATGAGGAAGAATACATACTTGAAATCGACCATGCACGTGCGGCAGGGTGAATGCAGTTTTTTCTTTTTCTTTTCTTACTTTCCAATCACGAAGTCTGCAGCAACCGGAATGCGATAGGTTAGTTTCGGGGACGATCGGACTGACTTAACCAATTCTCCTAGTTATAATGGCACCGATTTTGATTTTTATAGGAAAATGACGCCCATTCGAGTGGTGCGGAGACACAGTCGAAACATAAGAAGCACGCTGCGGCCGGTATGTCTTCCCGTCAGATATTAAAGGGATTCTACCCTGCTGCATTGCTGATACCTACTAACTATCTTTGTTTCATGAATCGCCTCTCTTTCAAGTTTGCATTCGTTTGCCTCTCGGTCTTTTCACAGCTCGCTTTTAGTTTTTCGCCGACTCACCTGGATTGCCAACGTAAGAAACCTGACGGAGAATCGGCGCTCATAGGATGCCC
This sequence comes from Solioccasus polychromus, assembly GCA_038090335.1. NCBI lineage: Eukaryota > Fungi > Basidiomycota > Agaricomycetes > Boletales > Boletaceae > Solioccasus > Solioccasus polychromus. Next base: position 2,518 of record JBBPMM010000087.1, on the reverse strand, counting down.
CCACGGAACCTTGTATGTCTCGCTTACTGATTCCCTTGCAAATTTTTCCCGCGTCCAGGAAGCTATCGATTCCCTGTAAGCTCTGCCTTTCAGATTGTCTGGCCCAAGGAACACTAGCGTGCAATAGACCTAAAACAGGCCACGCCATCATTCTCATCGGCGAAGGACAGTACAATGAGATGATTAACGTGACACGCTCTGCGCCACTCACGTTATTGGTGGGGCTAACTTTCTAATTGTCTTTACTTGGACTAATACATCGTCCAGGGACAGCTAGATGCTTCCACCCCCTTGATTCCGACTGGGAATTCTTCCCAGAACAACCTTGTGCAGATCTGGAACGACTTATATGTCAATGCTGATACGACGGACGAGCAGACTGCAACATTGACCTTGACGCCCGCCCTTGATAGTCCCTTTGGAAACGTCAATTTTAAAGCTTATAATATAGCTTTCGAGAACCGCGCAGTGGGTCTACTTTATTCGAGAAGAGATGACTGAGCCTCTTGTAGCATACCAACCCAGTATCTCGGGCACTCGTGACTTCTATCACGTTCTCTAATGCATCGTTTTACGGATGCTCATTCTCAGGCTGGCAAGACACGTGGTATACGGGGTATGGGGCGCACACATATGTTGTAGACAGCACAATTTATGGACAGGTCGACTGTAGGTCCTATAAACTGCATTTCCAGTGTCAGCTGACCATTCTCGCCAGATATATTCGGTCTAGGCGTTGCGTACGTTTGCATCGATTGCGTTTACAAGTTACCATGCCTAATTTTCTGAAAGTTGGTTTGAATCGGTGACTCTTGCGAATCGTGGATGCGGAGGTGGAATGACTGCCTGGCAGGGCACACCTGGCACGAGTGTTGGGGCATATATTGCCAGGTCACGCATCATCCGTGTACGCCAACTTGAAGGATGTTCTCGATGTGTCTGATGTTAAACGTGTCTTCAGTCGCCAGATGCCGATGCAAGTGCCATGACTACTGAAAATTGCTACCTAGGCGAGTGCGGAATTCATTTTTCATGTTGTTTACATAAGTGACCGACATTTGCTTAGGTCGCCCGTGGAATAATTATGCGGTCGTTGTCTTCCTCCAAACGTACATGGAAGACATCATCCATCCCGCAGGTTTCACTCCGTGGTATGTCGGGTGAGTCATTTTTCCACGCTGCACTTGCAAAGGTTAATGTACATGTTCGTCGTGACAGGCACTCAATTCCTAGCACGACCTACTATGCCGAATTTGGCTCACACGGTAAATGCTATTCATTCCCATTCCATCATTCTCGTATTCAACACAATACAGGCCCCGGAGGAAGCACGTCCGCCCGCGTGCGACAGGACCACATTCTGCAACTCGCAGAGGCGGAAAAATTTACGCTCAAGGGTGTATTCTTGGGTATACCGTCATGGATTGACTCCGGATATCAATACTAAATCCTTCGGATACTCGCATAACGCACTGAACATGACGGATCTCCATCTATACCCATTTTCTGGCTCTGCTTTCGTCATATACACTTGCACTTTCTCGCTTCGTCGCCGCTTATGGCATACGTATACCTCATTGGATGACGGTTCTATCCGCGAGCCGTGCTCGCTGCTATGTTGATTTTTTAAAGAATGTAGTGAATATACTATCAGTGCCAGTGGCACTAAAGTTGGACCATGTATCCGAACTTTGAATTAGTGTGATTCTTCAAGTTTGTACCTCTGATTGGAACAGGCGACCCGATTTCTTACTCGATACGAGAGAAATCATCAGCATTGAGTTGACGTGCCTCGGATCGTGGACGCACGCGTTCGGATCGATAAGTGAAGCTTGGAAGACTCAGTATAACTCAGTAAGCGCCAAATACTGACTGTCGATCGAATTTAGAACGCATTATTAGATGAGTTCACCTTCGATCGTCCATCTCAGCAAATGACTGACATGATGGCGAACCTGATTTCCATTTGTACACCTTCAAGGGACAACACTACGTTACATATACAGACTACATTTAGATCCGTGAAGATCTAATCGGCGATATGATAGCAATAGTAACTCCCTTGCGACTTAGCATCAGTAACCCAATACAAGCCAACTTGAATCTGGAGAGACAATGTGTATTTGTACAGTGTCATTGTAGGCTGAGCCTGTGGAACATGATGAAATGAACTCTTGTAGTTGAACATACATCAGGAAATTGGTGAAGTGCTGATATAACTAGATGTTGGTGGTATACAAAAAAAAGTTATACCAAGTCAGATATCAGGTATCCAGCCACAAAGCACATGAAAAATAGATGTTCCTGAGCTAGTTTAATATATGATTTTAGAAGGGTATTAGATTTACCATGATATATCTAGGCATGTCATTTCTTCACCAGTTTCATAATGACTAGGCCACGACCAGCACATACGCATCATCTACCAGCTGTTTCAATGCCTGAGGTGCAATATCCTTACCTAGACCTTGGGCGTAATCCGATTTACTGCAGCAAACGTGGTCGGGACGAGCGATAA
>JBBPMM010000086.1:0-76772 GCA_038090335.1 Solioccasus polychromus | reverse complement strand
TTAAACAGATGCGGTCCCCAGCAACGCATCTACTCACAAATAAGGATTCCTGAAGGATGCCAATGATACCAGCGGATGAAATGGCCTCATAACAAAATATTCGGCTCCGGATATCGCTTAGTCCACGAGCCGCGAAGGACAAACACGACAGTTGTGATCCCAAAAAAAATGCACGGAAAAGAAATAATGTACAACGCACTCGAACGCGTTGTTATACATAGCTGACTTTGTCGCATCGTTGAACTGAAGGAAGCACAGGATAAAAGCGCCACTGCCCGCGATCCACATATCCAAGAACGAACTGCCAAAGGCTAACGGACAGGTGGGCACCGACAAGACAAAGCTAAGGACACATCGGAATCAGACTGAATATAATGGCTTTGCAGAAAGTAATTCGTCCAGTTGCTGGGTCGCGTTTCTAGCACTTGTTTCGTCGTGCAGAACGGCCCGGTAAATCAGGTGAGCTTTGTGGAGATTTCCGAGAGTAAGGCCACCTGTCCCTTTGACGAAGTGCGTTTCCGAAGTCATGGTGTCGTTATCTCAAGCAACGGATAATGACACTAGGTAAATGGATGAACTCTAAGTTGATCTCGAGAATACGGGCGGCAGCCACAAGCTGGGATTCCATGCAATGAGATGGTGCACCGAATGTCATCAGAGCATGAGCGAGCCTGAGCAGGAATTGGTGACGTTTCAAGATAGCTGTGACAACGTTGTTCATCCAAGTCGAGTGAGTCAAACCGGTGGAACCCACAAGTGACATTGAATTCGATACGAATTCTGTGCTGTTCCTTTCTGCGTTAACGGTAATCCATCTGCCTGAGGGCATTTCGCCTTTCATCCTCATAGTGGTCGAGGTAGACCTTCGAGACCTTCGTCACACGAGGATCGTCAGGATCGAAAATCCCGGAATAATTATCTGAATCTGAAGTATTCGAGTTACCCGGCCCAAAGGGTGGGCGGCCAGCAGACTCCCCGACCGCCTCGTGAACTTGTGAGCGTGAATAAGGCAGGCCATTCGTTCCCGGGGTAGCACCATAGCGATCCATCAGGTTCGCGAAGATCCCTTCCTGCCATCTTTGTCATTCATCTTACAATAGTCTGGCTGTCGTCGAAGCTGGCATCTTCCACTTCGCCCTCACCATCCCGCTTGGTCCAAGTCTGCACCTCCATGTCAAAGCCGCCCGCGAGGTACCTCGACTTCAGTGAAAATCTGACTTTGCTTGGCTGCTTGGGCAGGGAACGACTGAGTATCATACGCGGATTGTGAAGGAGGAAGGTCATAGGGGTGCTGATGCGAAGCGAACATGTACTTTTCATCGAGGTGTCCGTCTTCATTCTTGGACCTGAATTTTTTGGCAAAAAACCAACGTTCACATCCAAGACGCTGTTGTTCAACGTAGAACTAGAGTTGTAGGATGACTGTTTGGCGTTCTGATGGGCGTTGCCTGAGGGCGCAAGGCCACCTGATCGACAAGATGGGATACTAAGGAAAGGCTATCGGAACGAGGGAAATTGCTGCGTGCAGCAAGAAGTGGGTATCGGAGTGTGAGCGTGCAGTCGAGACCAACGTTGCCCAGTGCCAGACTGGGCAGTGCTTTGGGAGTTGGGAGGATTTCTGGGCATCTTTGATTATGAAGTTCTCGAGTAAGAGATGGTTTAGTTGGACCTGGAACATCCATGGATGAGCATACCGCTGGACCGAAGACACGGTGGTGTGCACAACGGAGGATCGGGTACGTGATGCATCTAAGACTACGAGTCCTTCCATTTGCTCTCCCACTCCTCCACTGTGATACCCATCACACCCTCGGGAGCGCCATCAAATGTATGGAACCCCAGCCTTTCATAAAACGATCTAGCAGCCTCGTTTCGAGGATCCATCCCAAGCCAAACAGCCTCCAACCCTTTCTTCTTCAAATGCCTGATAGCCTCCCCAATCAATTTCTTCCCAAACCCCTTCCTTTGGTGTGACTCCAAGATATCAATGTGTAAATGAGCCGGCGAGAATGTGATCTGGGCTTCTGATGCAGGAGGAAAATGTTTGATGGATTTGATGTATTTCTGATCAGCCTCTGTGGGAGGTGAGGCAAGGGACCCGTCGGCGTATTTCGCTTTGAGAGGCGGCCACCAAGTGAGCGCAGTGGCTGCCTCGAACGCGCGGGAGTCTAGCGCACCCAGAGTATACCCCACGACCGACTCGTCGGAGCGAGGGGAGGTCTCGAATGGCTTATCGACGAGAACGAAGCCCCACACGCAATCAGGAATGTTAACATAAGGGAGGGCGTAGACTTCGCCTGGGAGCGATGGGTAGTTGTGGACGTCCCTCCCACTCTTACCAGCCTCGGACGTCTCCAAACAAATCTTGGAGAGTGCCGCCTCGTCCTCCTTGGTCACGGGACGGATAAAGACTGGCATCGATATGCAAAGGATGAGGATGGCAAACGAGAATGAGAAGGCTTGGTGCGAAAGAAAGTCAAGTATCTCGGATGTTTCGCACCTAAAAATGACAGTGACATTGCGTTTGGTTTACCAGCTGAGCACGTTACACCGATAATTAGCCGACATGCCAAACAGAGGCAGGGACTACTCAGTTCTCAGGCAACGATACCACAACAATCAGACTCTTCTATCTCTTGTCATCTTCCGCCTTGGCTCCCACCGTTCCCTACAGGTTCATCCGCTGGCCCTGAAATCACTGATGGGGCACAGTTACCCATTAGCGCAAGAATTAGGGTTCGAACGTGACCTACAGAGAACACCGAGTACTACGACCATGTATATCCAGTACTTTTGCAAGAAGCTCTTTTCAGGTGCTAGAGCTATCGGTTCACCCTCTGGTGTCAATGGTGGTGGTGCGCGCAATCCGGGTCTGGCAACGTGTTAAAAATGACTGGGCGGAGGTCAAAAGATGGGACATGCTGAGGTGGTCGACGTGACGGCATGAGTGTAACGGTGGTGTTACGAACAGAATATGACTTGAGTGTGTCGGTAGGGGGGCACGAGCCGTCATGGTTCACTGGTGAGACAAAGTGATCGACAGCAAACGGAAGGCCGGACGGAGAGAAATGAATGATAAGATGGGAAGAGGTTGATTCAGTAAGATGGCACTAGGCGACTTTTCATGGGCTGATGTGAGGCTCGGGGATGTTGGCTCGACGTACCGCTTTCACAACGGACGTCGGCCAAACGTCATCGGTAAACCCAGGGCGATCGAGTGCAAGCTGGTACATTGCCCCTTCAAGTGTGGGGTCCACAGAGTCCTTGAACTGGACAAGGTCATCAAAGAGACCGTCTGCGGGGACGAAGGTTGCGGGGGAACCAAGGGGAGAAATGGAATGCAAGGATACAAGTGCGACGGTTCCGAACTCGGACCAAGGTGTTATAGGAAGGTTTGGATGGACGACGCGGTGTTGAACGCGAATTGCTTCAGGCTCATTTTGCGCATTCGCGGTGCAAAGGAGCAGCAGCGTGATGAAATGAGAACGGAACATTACTGAGCGGGGAGTATCCGGGGGACTCGACTCAACCTTCTCATAACAATGCCCACAGTCGCTGTGGATAAGGCAGATCTTTTCGAAAGACTCGGCAAGAAATATAGTGAGTACCATCCTCCGTCGTGCTTTCGATGGGCCACCATAATCTCGCCTTCTAGCCACGGAAGAGTTTGATAGATTATGTTTCGAGTACGGTCTCGAACTAGACGAGGATGTATGTTCTTTCGGTGCTCTACGATCGGCGATCTCTTTACGATATAATCACAGACAACTGAAGATGTAGAAGAGGCCATCAAGAATGGTCTTCCCGCAGAGAGACCGGTGCGTAGACCATCGAACAGACCGTACTCTGATCCTCACCACATCTATCTAGCAACTTAAAATAGAGGTTCCTGCCAATAGGTGTGTCGAGTCGATTCCCGAGTCGAGTCTAGTCCGACTGGATGTCCTTGAAGATATGATCTCCTTTGTATAGAAGGCATATCCCGCGTACTCAACGTCTTTCTGGGCAAAGCAGTATATCCGCAATATAGGCTCGTTTACCCCCCGGGAGGGGAGGACAGCCTTCTCACAGTACATATTCATCCCGAGGTACGTATTTCTGCTGGATCCGCGTGATTAAGCTGAAATTTTAACGCGACTCAAGACCCAACGTGTTCGGCCCTTGTTTGCGTGTGCTATTCTCCGTAGTCTCAAGTTCACCCCGCGTTCCTACGCGTCTTTTATCGACCTTCAAGATAAACTTCATCAAAATATTGGACGGCGACGCTGGCTGGTCGCCATAGGTACACACGATCTCGACACAATAGAACCCCCCTTCCGATATGAGGCCAGAGATCCAGAATCAATTAAGTTCGTGCCGCTCACGAAGAAAGAAGCCTACACGGCTAAAGAGCTGATGACGCTTTACGAGGTCCGTGACTAGGATTTTCATGACTGTAGCCGAGCTGATGTCTGTTTTGCAGAGCGACAAACATATTGCAAAATACCTTCCCATCGTCCGCGATGCACCCGTCTACCCAATTATTTATGATAAACAAGATCGCGTTCTCTCCTTTCCCCCCATTATCAACTCCGAACACAGTAAAATCACGCTCAATACGCGGAACATCTTTATAGATGTCACTGCCACGGACGAGACAAAGCTTCAAATCGTTGTCAACATGGTCGCAACCATGTTCTCAGAATATTGCGAAGAGCCTTATACGTACGTTTTCAGTGTGTTTACATCTCCACAGTGCAGGCATGCACCCAGAGCTTTGTTCGCTATCACGGAGTTGTTCAGAAGCACTTACGCATTCGCTACAGAATTGAACCATGTAAAATTGTCTTTTCCGATGGATCGACTCGCATTTCACCCGATATCACACCAAGGACCGTCATAGCACGTGCATCTTATATCAATTCATGCACATCTCTCTCACTGTCCACCACCTCTATCGCCGAGCTCCTCGCTCGCATGTCTCTTTCGCCGAATGTATCTCCCGACTCCGACGAGATGACCGTCACCGTTCCTTGCACTCGACCGGATATTTTCCATGAGGTCGATATTATCGAAGAAGTGGCAATTGCCTATGGCTTCAATAACCTCCCTGACATCTTCCCGCAAACGAGTACCGTTGCACAGCCTCTGGCAATCTCAAAGCTTGTGGATATCATTCGGAGAGAATGGGCGATGGCTGGATGGGTGGAAGGGCTGCCACTTATTTTGGTATACCTTTTCGCTTTCTCTTTCGATGCGCGCGAGTTGACCAGTTACGGGCAGTGTTCACATGAAGAATGCTTTGAATTCATGAATCGTCCCGATCCCGGCAACCTTGCTGTCAAAATTGCCAACCCAAAAACCCTTGAATTTCAAGTCGTAAGAACGTCTCTTCTCCCTGGCCTTCTCAAGACCATCCGAGAAAATCGGTCTCACCCCTTGCCCATCCGGCTTTTCGAACTCTCCGATGTCGTGTTCAAAGACATCACTAAAGAACGCCAAGCAAGAAACGAGAGACATGCCGCTGCTGTCTGGTGTAGCAAGACTGCGGGGTTCGAGGTCGTACATGGGCTGCTAGACAGGGCTATGAAGATGCTGGAAGTACCCAGGATTAGCAAAGGCGATGAGAACAAGCCAAGTGGTTACTATATTGTGGAAGGAGACGGTCAGTCTAGGATGGATTGAGTATACGCCGTGCTGAGATGTTTTTTTTTTAAGATCCGGCCTACTTCCCCGGTCGTGCTGCGACGATTTACTATCGCTCTGTTCCCACCACCCAGGTAACCCCCAACAACGTCAAGGAGACAGCCGTGTCCAGGGACATGGTAATAGGTACCTTGGGCGTACTGCATCCTTCTGTGTTGGCCAATTTCGAGATCAACTACCCTTGCTCAGCACTCGAGTTCAATGTAGAAGTTTTCTTGAAGACGCCATAAGCGCATAATTTTTCTCACAAAGATTTCGCGGTTCTTATTGATACAGCAGACTGTCATAACCCATACTGTTCAGGATATGGCTTGGAGTATGGGGTATGGGTTCTGAGAGAGTGAATACGGGCAGATAAATGAGATGGGTTATCCAAAAAAGCATGGGTTATCACAGAGTCTACTGTATACAAATTCATGTTGTCGTGAGGGAATGCCGAGTACTTCATTCAAGGGTGGTATAATTGATCATCTGAATGTGTTTAACAACACCAGGTCAGTGAATTCACGATCCAAAAGGTTAGCGTATAAAACAATACAACAGATAGTCCCTCTGAGTTCTACTAGTTCGGTAGGATCAAGGGGTATACGAATATTTACAACAACCCAGCGGCTCGCAGATCTTCACAAAGCCTCTGCTCCCTAGCAACTGTTTCCCTCGCTCTTCTTGCGCGCTCGGGGTCTGAATACCATAGCACGCCACCCTGCCGGCTCCCTGAAGTTGTGCTGTTCTCAGCAGAGCCGAGGGCTACGTTAGACCCGATACCGACACCCCCGTCAAGCTCAGATGGTTGATGCCGGGTTGGGTGGCGAAACAAACCAATTCGCTCAAAGAAGGACTGGCGCCTGCATTCTTCTTCGTCCACGATCTCTGATTGCGTTCTGGCATGACTTCTGAAAGATGAAGAGGAATTGGAGGTATGAGATGCCAAGATAGATAGTTCCCATCGCTTAACGCGCCAGAACCCAAGGGAAGAGGTTAGGAGTAAAAACCAGCCGACGGTCATGAGGAAGAACGAGAGCCATTCAGTTACGATTGGGCCGGTTAGAAACGAGCTACCCCATCGTACTTCACCCTGTTCTGGTACGGATTGCGTGGTGGCGGCAGGAGTAGTAGCATTGCCAAGCAGTGAGATATTGTTGTAATAGTCTTCAGCTTCCTTGGTACTGCCAAACGCAAGTCTTGTACCGTCTTCCCACGTGGCATTATTCATGGCGTCGTCTAACCTAGCACGCAGCGCGAAGCCCCATTGGATCAGGGTGATTCCAAGGCCAGCACGACTCCCGAATTTTGCAGCATGCGTCGTATGCATAACCCAGGTCAACACGAATCCGACAAACTGAAAGGTAGTGCTGACAAGTGCATTCCAGAGGAATGCGAATAGAGTGCCTGTAGGCAACGAGTCAACGATGACTGAGCCTTGAGTTGGTGGGCCAGAAAAGGTATTGGCATCATAAAGAGAGGATGGAGGGAGAAGAACGAGGGAGGTGTGGTATGGTGGTGCTGCGTCCGCGTTGGCAGCAGCATAAGAGGGTGGCGCTGCTGAAGAAGATTCTTCGGGTACGATGTAGATGCTATCACCTGGGATGTGAAAGAGGTGAGGAAAAAGATGCGTTGAGAAGGACAAACACCGACCTTCCTGTACACGAGTCCCTGTAGTTGTGGGCTTCGCACTAACGTTACTGAACACGCCATCGTTGGCTTCTCCACCGCCGATTATCTGGGCTCTTCCGGATGATCTAGATAGCGGAGAATAGCGAGCGGGCAAGAAGGAGGTGGCACGTCTCCACCAGTTGGCCGGCATGTGAGAAGTGATACGGGAAGAGAATGTGGGTATAATTCCGTTGGAATTTCCTATAGAGTTTGGGATCGCGAGGGACGTCATTGGGGGAGGAGAGCCGGGAGGAGGTTGATCCCAATCTGCGACAGGTGTATTAAAGTCGTACGTGAGAGTCGATGGGAGAGGTGATGACGAGGGATGGTGAGGGTTAAGAGGGCGTGATTCGTCGGGGTCGTCGTCGTCGTCATCGGAGTCATCAAAGGCAGCGTCGAGCTCTGAAGTCGTCTCTGGGTCTGTGTGGGGATTTGGAATGGGGGCATACCGGGCAGACATGGCAGTCTAGTGCAAGTCAAGTTAGCAACACGGCCACACGAAAAGTACACTGCCATAAATACATGAGTACAGATATCAAGCCATTGGGAATCCCTGCTGCGCGGCTGTTTGGGCAGCCATCATCCCCGCATTCTGCGCCTGATGATACCCTCCGACTATTTCCTGCGGCCCAATACCGACTGGCAACCCAACTGGACCACCAAACCCGCCAACCGGTCCCCCAACGCTCCCGAGATTAACTCCTCCTACAACGCCCGTCCCGACCCCAATACCACCGGGTTTGTTCGCCTCCCTTACCATCTTCGTCACCCGTTCGCAGCTCTCCATGCGAGCTTGCATCATTCTTTCAAACATTTCCAGTATCTGGACGGTGGGCTCACGTCCCCCAGAACCAAGAATGACCGGACCTGTATGGGTTGGCTGTTGGACAGTGGCGGGTGCATGTTGGGAGACAATGCGAGGTGTCGACATCCCGGGCGTGAGAGACTGCTGGTTAGACGTCGTTGAAAATTGGAACGAAGGATGGGCAAGATAAGGCGATGTCAGCGTCGTCGCCGTGTCGAACGCCGTCGGGGGATAAAATGAAACGGGGGTGTTTGTCGAGGTCATCGATGTTGAGGATTGTGCGTGACGCGCAGCCGATGACAAGCCCTGCATTGCACTCTGATGTGAAGAAGCTGGGTTGAGATTTGAGCTCTGACGAGCGCGGTGTTGGGTATGCGGATGGTGACGCTTTGATATCCCCCCGCGTGCGACTGTGGGAAGCCGTGTGGAGGAGATGCCCTCGAGTCTCAGTTTGAAGACGTTTTTGCGCTCCCGCCATTTCGTCTGGGCGGAAGGGGAGGCGCTGTCCGCCGTCTTTCCGGAATCGGAAGAGGAGCCAGAGTGGCTGGGAGAGCCAGGGTCGTCGTCGAACTCCATGTCGGCGACAGAACCGTCGGGTTGGGAATCGAGTGCCCGGTGGAGCAGGCCCATCTCGAGCTGAGCGCGGGTGCGGTATACCCACATGCGCTCCTGATGATAGAAGGCGACGAGGGACTCGAGGAGAGATATCGTGCTTTCTACAGGGTGCATGCCAATCGTCGGTGGTGAGGAAGGCGGGGTTGGGAGGAGTGAGTGCGGGTGGGACGCAAATGGCGCTTGAGCAGACAGAACGGGCAACGGTGTGTGCTGCTGGTGAGCGTGAACGGGCGAGCTGCCCGCATAGTGCGCGGGGTGCATGCTCATACTCGACGTCGGAAACAAAGGGAGGTCAGGCAAACACCCCTTGTTTGGGGGTCGGTGTGATAAGATAAAATTTGGGCGTGCTCGTCATCGCGAACAGCGACAACGCGATGAAGTACGTTGCGCTCCTCAGCGGCGGAAAGGACAGCTGCTTCAATCTGCTACATTGTCGCCGCAACCACCATCAGCTGATAGCTACCGCGACACTCTCGCCGCACGCTGGAAAAGGTACGTCGATTCCCAGCACGCCTCCCTTGCTCACCCTTGGTGGATAGATGATATCGATTCGTACATGTACCAGACCGTCGGCCAAGATGCCATCGAGCTCATCGCACAGGCCCTCGACGTTCCATTTTACAGGCGTGTCATACAAGGTAATCCATTAGAACAGACAGTAGAGTATGGCCTCAAATCCGCTGGTGGTGGTGGCATCGTCGGAGATGAGACAGAGGACCTCTATGCACTCCTTTGCAATGTCTTGGTCTGTCCATCATTTTATTCCAGTTTCTGCACCCGATCCCCCCTCTAGGAGCACCATCCAGAAGTACAAGCCGTATCTGTGGGTGCCATCCTCTCAAACTATCAACGAGTCCGCGTGGAACATGTGTCCGTCACCCTGCATCTTATTTACTCTTGCTCATCCATCTACAGTTGTCGCCGTCTCTCGCTAACGCCTCTTGCCTATCTCTGGCAGCGCAACCAGACCTCTCTTCTCAACGACATGGTAAACTCGGGTTTAAATGCGATCCTGATCAAAATTGCCGGGGCTGGTCTCACTCCATCAGATCTTGCAAATCCATTGTCAACCGTGCAACCAAAACTCTTGTCACTTCACCGAAAATTTGGCACGCACCCGTGCGGTGAAGGGGGGGAATACGAGACCTTCACCACCGACAGTCCTCTGTTCAAGTGTTATATCGATATCAAGGCAAAAGAAGTCGTAGTAGTGGACCAGAGCGACGTCGCACCCGTCGCTTATCTGCGAATCAAGCATGCACTACTGGTCGAGAAGGAGGTCTCCCCTGTACCCCCTCTCGATATCCGTGTCCCACGCTTGCTCGAGCGTCCGTTTGAAACTTTGCGAGTGCACGTTGAAAAGTTTCTTGATGATGCAGCATCAGATTCTGCCTCGAACATAGACTCTTTGCACCCACATGTACCACTTGAAATTGGGCCATCTGTCCGCCGTATTGGCCCATGGATTGCAGTTGGCAATGTCCGTCTCCCAGTATCTCATCCACGTCCCTCAAGCATTGGAGAAGAAGTCACACGTTGCTTCGAAATCCTTCAAAGTGCGTATGTGGCTCGTCGCGCGTCGCAGTATCACCAATCGTTTTAACCAGGCTTGTTGGCCGAGAATTCACCTCCATCTCTCACACATTCGGAGCATATCCCAACTTCGGCGACCATTACACTTCTTCTTCCAGACCTCGACGACCCGTCATTCTCTTCTGCCAATACTGCCTATGCATCCTTTTTTGGTACATCGCCACCTGCGAGAGCCTGCATAGGTGTTGGTGGCGTAGGCATTAGATTAGATTGCATTACTAAGGTCGAGGCGTCTGGTACATTTGTCGACACTACAATTCCAAAGAAGTTCAGGGGAGAAACGGGGACGAGAAAAGCACTCCACGTTCAAAGTCTGAGCTACTGGGCACCCGCAAACATAGGTCCTTATTCACAAGCTATCAGTGTACGTCAATTCACCCATTCAATCTCGCCAGTTAAACGATTCCCTAAACGCGCAGATACCGCCTTACACATTCATATCAGGCCAGATCGGTTTGATACCTTCCTCCTTGACCTTACCATCATCATCTCCAGTCACTCCTCCATCGCAGTCACCCACACCGTCCACTATTCCGCTCGAAACAGCCTTGGTGCTACAACATACAGCGCGCATAATTCGGGCAGCGCCAAATTCCGGCTTGGGTGATGGGAGCGACGGTGGATTCGGTGAGAGTGACTCTATATCCGAGTCAGGCATCGACGGCGTATCAACGAATGGCGTTGGCGAGGGTGGATGGATCCAACTTGCGATTTATTATCTCGTTCATGTACCGGACGTGGACATCGTCCGGAAGAATGTAGAATTGATTGATGGGGTAAGCCTCAGGCTGTCTCGTTCCTCGATCATGTTAATTTTGTGACGATAAAAGGGGTCGACACCGACGCTCTACGCAGTCGTTAAATCCCTTCCACGTGGTGCCAACTTAGAGAAGCAGGTTCTCGTACACAGCGGTCGGTTCGTTGCTGTTCCAGAACCATCCGAAGAGGATGATGATTTAACAATACATGTGTCCCCCAAGTTTGCCCGAGGTAACATCCTCCGACTTTTGCAATTTCATAGCCGCTGACCCTTGATCTTGCTTTTACATGCCCGGACCAAAAAAGGCGATATTATTGTTCAACATCCCGACCATCCTGACGCCAAAGCTCAAATCTACTATGAAATATCAGGATTTCCACCCTCTTCGGAAGCTTGCGCGGTTATCTTTGTGCAGTATTCTGATGCGCCTGGTTTTCGAGACACACTCGTAGCGCAGGCGGTAGACCAGATAAAAACTGTTCAGGATCTCGCACCATTTTTGGAGCGTACCCTGGCTGCAAAAGTGTTTGTGAGCCACCGGTCAAGTGTGAGTGAGAGACGTACGTTGGATCGTTGTCCTTGTGAAACATTCTAAATCCTTCTCCGGTATACAGCCATTGTTCCCTTTCTCGAGGTCATGTTTGGGAATGAGATGCCAACGTTAACAATAGTGCCTACTCTCTATGTTGCTTCAAGGGTGGGGAGCGGTTGGGATTGGGCTGTTACACTGATGGCCGTGTAGCAGTTAAGTTGCGAGAGAACAGACGATGACATCAGATCCTCCGAGTACATTGTACATAAAAAAAGCGACAGCGAAGACGGGGTTAACAAAAGGGGATACTGTAATGAAGGAGACATCGGCGACGAATGCAAGCATAAGATGTCCAATACCTGTTGCTCCACGTATAGGCTACAGTCAGGGTTCCTCTTCTTCCGCCTTCAGCGCCTTCAATACCCTATATGCTGCCCGGGTCTCTTTCTCAGCTTTCGTGAGTGGCACCATTCTTGCAAATATGGCTCCCAGCAGTGTGCAGAGTCCACCAAATCGCAAAACCCATGCCACACCATTCTTCCCAAAGTATGTCGTATGGTCGCCAAGCCCACCCGATGCAAGGGTCCACAACAGGTCTTCAGGTTGAGATGGAAGGGGTTGGACGGGTGTGGATTCATCAACAACACGGAATATGAAGCTTGCCACAACAGCAATCTGCGGTACGCGTTGGATAGGTTCCCAGAAGTGGAATGAGAATAATACATACGATAAATTGTGGCATCACAATCGCGAGGTTATGGATGCCGAGTATGGTACCTCCTGCTAAAGGTTTCGTTTCTCTCCCGTTTGATGATTCAGCACCATTCGTCGCTGTGCCATCGTACTCTCTTTGTATGAGAGGATCACGTTCGTCAGCATCGCGTCGAGTTATCGGACCTGATGTGACTGTTGTCGACGGACATTCAGTTAACTCCTTGAGGAACTATATCAAAACAGTCAACACACGAATACCCAGCAAAATAAAAGTGATATCCACCTCCATGATAATAGCGAAAGGTACCCAACAAGCTACACTCCAACATACACCGACAAGGCTGATCATGATGACCGCGCTAGGGACCGTTGATATCCAAAATGAGGAAAGCATGAGTATCGTAAAAAATATCATGGCACCCGTCCAGATTTCCCTAAGGAGTAGTGGCTTCCGAGGGAGCTGGACTGACTTCCCTGAAGCAAGAGCTTCTTCGCGCCATTGGTGAAGGAGGAGACGGAGACGTTGTATGTGTGCTTGTTCGTCATCGCCTTCTTCAGGGAGTAGTCTGGGATCGCGGCGTGCAAGGTAAGGAAGAACAATCCCCGCAATGACAGCCACTATGCATGCAGCCATTCACCAGACCATAGTTACACAAGGAGAGATGCATACCAATACTGTAAAGAAGCATCGCAAATTCGCCGGTTCGTGTAGCTAGTTCAATGTCGGGCTCTTTGCCTAGCTGATAAGCCATGACTTGACCAACATAAGTGGTAGAGTAAAAGAGGAAGGGGAACCTGTGTGACTACATTGGACGCGATCATACAACCATACGGTAAGGAATACGTACCAGCCCATGAAAGCGAAGAGTTGCACGAAACAAACTCTTCTAATGGGTTTGGGAAGAGAAGTGATAGCTAAATAAATGTTCTCCAACACATCATGCAATTTGTTGTGCCTTGCGTACGAATGATCAACTTGCGCAATAGCAAGGCAGCATGAATTCTTACCTTTCTTTTCTTTTGTCGATAATTTGCTTCTCTTCGTGGCAAAAGCATGTGATCCAGACAGTGATGACGAGGATGAGGATGCTAACAACACAAAACTTGCGGAATTGGTCACCCCCAAAGAAATTCAGAAAAGGGAGTTTCGCAAGAGGTAGAAATCCTAATTGCAGCGCATTGAATGATGCCATGACATAATATCAAAATGTGCGCCTACCGAAGCCATATCCAATAATGTTACCTGCTTGGGTCATGCGGCTATGCCATGCATTCCCAGCATTGAGTTGCTCAGGAGGGGTGATGTCCAGGAGAAGGTTGCGCAGAGACGCTTGCAAGGCATTGAGCGCAAAATCAAGAACATAGAATGCAAAGACGGCTATGCCAATGGAGACGCTCGATACCTATTAACTGGTGTTAACAGAAGCACCTATTGAGCAATCGACGACGAACTTGTTTTTGCCTTTCGGGGTCCCAGTCACCGGCACCTCCGCCGAACAGGTCGACGAAGAACGAAGCAACACTCTGACAGTATGCAAGCGCGGCTGTAGAAAGCACGAGCGCCACAGTCGAAAGAATAACCCAATACCTCCGTCTGAACTTGGAATGTGATGAATCGGAGATAGCACCTGTTGGGGAAACTGTCCACTCGCGAAACACGCGCAGAAGTGGAGTTCGACTTACCAATAAGAGGCTGAGCGATCAATCCGCTGATGGGGCCAGCAAGCCAGACCAAACTTGTGACTTGCTCTGATATGCCAAGAGATAGGAGAAACGGCGTGCCATATCTACGTGTACAGCGTCACTAATGACATCCCTCTGCCATGCCCCGTACACGTTTATCGTCGACACTCACCCGAGTTCCACAGTCCAAGCTACTTGGGCTCCTGCCATAGATATGCTGAGCGTGATGAGGTTCCATGTGGACAAAAGGCGTCGCGTGTGTTCGTAAGGAATCGTGGACTGCTTCCCCGAGTCGTGAGTGCTATGGCAGGACACTGCCGTTCCACTGGAGTGTTCACAGTCCTGTTCCAGCTGGAGTCCGGGCGGTGTGCGTTGCCTGTGGCGAGCAGCCGGCCAAGCAATTTGGGAAGTTGGGTCGGGGTCGGTATCAACGTTGTAAGGAATAGCCATCGAGGTTGCTAGAGATGTGCAAGGCAAAGCTGAATTGGAAACATGTAAAAACGAACAATGGTTTGCTATTCTGGCAGAGCACAAGAGCCGAATAATCCACGATCGGCTTTCTCCGAGAACATACGGTGCTAATCTAACATCCCTCCTACTACATGAAAATACAAACAACTCATCCTCGGATGGACGTCGTAGAAGAACCTCTTCGATGGCTGCTCTGTCCCTCTGGAGGTAAGGGTGGTGTAGGTTTTGACAACAAATTGAACGGTAGACGGCGCGTGATCGCGGCAGCAGCCGAGGACGAAGCACTGCGGCTGCTCTTTCTCGGTGGCTCCGGGAAGTGGGCGTATTGCATGGATGGGCCGGTGTATATCTCTGGCTCTTCAACTAGCTTCTCCTCATAACGAGGGCAGTCAGATGAAGATGCCCGGGAAACTATGGGTGTAGGTGAAAGAGAAGTCTGCACAGGACGCCCATTGCTAGGGTTTGTGCCCGCCCTGCTCCGGGGTGCATCATTCTGCGCTGACTGCGTGGGAATAGGGACTGGGGACGGCGATGTTCGTAACTGTGCCGCAGAAAAAGACGGTCGTAGAAGTCTTCGGGGAGCCGTCACTCCCGTGATTGCCAGCGATGAGATACCATCAAGCTCGTCGCCGCTAGCCGAAGGTCCTGCCGAACCAAAATTCGGTCCAGCCTGGGACTTGTTGTCCGTCGAGGACGTTCCTGCACTTCCGCTTCGGTTC
The DNA here is from genome assembly GCA_038090335.1 of Solioccasus polychromus. NCBI lineage: Eukaryota > Fungi > Basidiomycota > Agaricomycetes > Boletales > Boletaceae > Solioccasus > Solioccasus polychromus. The sequence continues at coordinate 61,542 of JBBPMM010000086.1, read as the reverse complement.
CGTCTCATGTACTTCTCCATTTCGTCAGCATCCCGTTCTCGCATGCGATTCACAATGGGCGATAGTGATGCTTGAGGTGGGGGGTTGAGAACGAGTGACTGCGAAGGGCCGGGTGAAGGCACTGAGAAGGTACCATTGCTACTCGCGGATGATATGGTATCGGGTTTCTGTGGTGGCGAATGCAGAAATTGATGTGGCTGTCTAGGGTGACGTGATACGGTGGAAGATAGGGAGGACAAGCTAGGGACCCCATTAGGCGCAATTCCAACGCCGTCAAAGTCACCACTGTCCGAAGTAGCTGTTGTGCGACTCCCTCCAGAACCGCTGCGCATACGCGCAGTGACGCTTTCCAAGTCTTTTGGCCGAACAGGCAGATGGGCAGCCCGGTCCATCACCAACCCACCACCCCATTCGCTCCCCCTAGCAGCGGCTTGGGCAAAGACCATACGTCGAGACTTTTTATTGTTCTCAAATTGCAAACGTGCAGAATCCTGCAAAGTGTCTCTAGTGCTAAACCTACGAATGACCGTCGGAACATTCTGTCAACCGTAAGATGATCACTCACGAGTAAGCGTAATCCGAGGCAGTAAATCCATCATTGTTACGCGCAGCAAATTGACAACCTCGTTCAATCAAGAGCTGGACGATCTGTCATGTACGATGAGTGATTCCTGCGACACGCGTCGACTTGGTTTCATACTGGTATGTGACCCCAAGAGCTGGCACTGACAATACGAAATCCGAATATTGGCTTGCACTGGAAGGACAAGGAAAATAGGGACTCACTAGTGGAGAGGGGTGTTTCCTTTATTATCAGCCAAGTCAAAATCAGCGCCTAAATCACACAGCATCTGATCACAAGCAGACAATGAGTATAGTAAGAATAATAACACGCGCGCAATTGAGAAGAATCAGAATCCACGTACGCGGACGAGTTCCTCGTTTCCTTTTAGAGCAGCCATATGGAGAGCAGTCTTCCCTTGAGAATTAGACCAATCAAGAATCCACGGATAGCGGTCGTAGTATAGCCGGGCCATCCGTAGTGCGGCACCCATCTGGTCGACTTGAGACGGACCGGGAGCGTACGGATTTGGTGGAGGTGGTTTAAAATCGGCAAGAAGCATGAGGATCGTATTATTCTCTGCGTCCTGGTTGTCAGGGTATAAGCCGGGTGATTGAATAGTAACCAGTGGAGGAAACACACTCTGCTGAGTTCCTCATCATCGTGACCAGCGGTTAGAAGAAACTCGAACGTTTCTTCGTGGCCGAGAGCGGCGGCCCATGCCAGAGATGTGTATCGCTTCGCGCCAGGGTCCGGGTTGCGCATGTCCGTTCTTTGTATGAGCCTCTTAACGAGAAAGAGATTGTTCTCTGTATGGTTGTGAGGAGCTGTAGGAATGGGTACGTGAATACTGACCTTTGACCGCTCTTCGAAGCCTCGCTGTTGTATCTTTCTCTGCCATTGGGGGGAGATGGAAGAGTGGAGTGCATGAAACCGAGTGGACAATTAGACGTTTGGCGGGTGGATCACGTGAGTTATATTACAACCAATCATCACCGCCTTTGTGTAATTGACAGTCATGCCAAAGGTCATCTCCCGCTCAGCCATTTCCTCATCCACGGATGGTAAGCCCACGCCCATGTTCACATCGCTGTGTCTGAATTGCCTCAGCCCGGCCTACGGCGTCGGCGGCGGCAGCACTCAGGGTGTACTGTGTGTCACATTAGTCCTTTTTTCGATGTTCGCCTCCGCTCATACGCGTTGGCAGATTGCATTTGTGGAGAATTTATTGTAACTTCGATATTCCCGTCTTGTTTTATTCCACTTAGCAGAGGCAATTTCTCTTTTTAGCTTGTGATCGAAAAGAATCTTGCAGAGCTCCCCAAGCGTCGTACAGATGGGGCAACGATCATACGTTCCCAGGATAGCGGTGTTATGAAAGCAGTGGTGTTCAAGCTGAATGGCAACCCTGCCCAGCCTGTGCTTGTTGAAAGGTACGCAGTTGCACTTTATGACGTGAAACTCTATGATTGCAGGCACTACCGTCTCTTTACAGGTCAGGAGGCCACGAAAGGCAGTACAGGTTCTCATGTCCTCGCTGCAACTTATTAGTCGCATATCAATCTTTCCCGCCACCCGCCAAATCGGCACCTTATCTCTACATCCTGAAAGGCGCCCTGACACCAATTCAAGGCCAAATTCCCAAGGATGCTTTTGACCTAGAAGACAGCACGGCAGAGTCAACTACCTAGGATTATTTCGACCCATCGTCCGCACTGCGGACATTTACGAAACAGTCCATAAATTAGATGTATCCCTCACTAAACAATTGATAAGCATTAGCGAGTCCCAAAGATGAATGACTGAGCGAGGAAAGGTACGGCTCAGCTACCGTTGTAGAAACAAACTCACAAAGCACAAGTCTCTACTTGTACTTTCATACAGTGTGAATAAAGTAGTCATCACGACCGCAGATATAAAAGAAAAACTGAACGGAGAAGATGACTCACGCTTGAAGTTGCACTGACGGATACATAGAAGGAGAGAGGAAATTTTTCTACGAGTCGTGTACACACAAATGCAAACACAGAGCTACCTAAGTTGGTAAGTTAATTTCTTTCGGAAACACCCGATCCCAACGACGACGGCGTCGGAATCGACACCCCAATGCCCATCACGTTGTTTTGCGTCCCATTCGTCCGATCGTTCCCACCCGAACTTCCCTAGTGGATGCCTTAGTCATCTCTGTGTCGGTTGACATTTAGCTAACGGCTGCTGATATCACCATATCGAGTATTATATGATCCAAATTCATCTGCGCCCGTCGAATTCTTGATTCCCGTCCTGTCTGGACAGGTAACTCCGCATCATCGATGGCTCTGTTCATCGGTTATGTCGCACATATCTTGATGTCTATCTATCATGTGCTTCCGCTTCATTTCGAACTTTTTGGACTTATACAAAGGCACAGGATTTCATTTGAATTTCCTTCTGATATATTTCCGGCTTGCAAGTACATGAAGTCATCTTCCTTCTTCAAGCATGCCTTGCCGAAACCAGAGAGCTTGAAATTCTTTACACCCACACTGCGCACAGACGCATGCATCAGCTTCCATGAGACAAAAGGTTGTTGGGTAGTGGCTGCAGACTTATGGGGACGGGACCGGGTTGGAGTGTACTTGACGGGGGGTTGTTGGTTTTCGATGAGAAAGGCGGTGTGCTCATAAGTACGCCAGTCGTGTTCCCGGGGAGCGGGGACAAGATACTCGAGGGAGACGTTTGTGTAGCGTTCGGGAAGAGGTTGGCGCACAAGGCATAAGCGAGATGATGTTGGAGAGTATCACCGTTTACATCGAATAAACTAACATCGCCCATATCCATCCCCCTGACTCAAGCAGCCTTTGTGCCAAGGGATTCGACGTCATCGTATGAGATTATCTGTCTAGCGGAGCCCGAATAAAGGTAGGGAGCCGCCGAGCATTCGTCCCATTTACGGATGAACTCTTGTCCGCCGCGGAAGGAACTATCTAAACCATGAACGAGGATACCCTGATCGATGAGCGAGTGGATTTGGATTTGTCTGCCGCCGCCTTCGGAATAAGCTCGAGCGGTGCGTATGGAGAGTCTCCCAGCAAGGGACTCGATGATGTAGCCATATGCAGAAACACCAAGGACAATCTTGGAGGGAGGAAAGCCAGGGAGAGTATTGTAGCCACCGACGGCGCTCTGAGTGGACCGCGAAGTGTTGATATAAGCGTCCGAGAGCGGACATTCGGGCCCGGAGAGGGGCAAGCTAGAGAAGGGTAAGTGACTAAAAGTGAACGAGAGGAATAGATGTGCATGAGGTTACCTCCATAGATGCCGTAGTTCATGAGTAACCCAATCGACAATCTGGGAGAAAGAAGATGCGTCCTCCGTCGGTTAACCATTGGAACCGACAAACGGGGAGTCTTGAACGGCAGCGGATATCATGGCACTTGGAGGAAGGAAGCTTCTGTTTGAAAACTTTTCCCAATCGATGTCGATGCCATCGAGACGATAGTGATCGTACACGCCGACGATATTGCTAACTTAGACGTCCCTGTTCCGTGTGGTTGCGACTGCCTCTGAAAAGTGGCTGCAAAAAAGTTGAGGGTGAAAGGGCAAAGAACGATGCTAAGCACTGGCTTGCTTCCAGTCCAGCCACGGTCTGATGCTGAGCACAACCATTGTAAGGCGGCAGACATGTGCATCGTGGACAAGGTTTGAAAGCAAGATGGGGGTCAGATCGGTATCCCAGTGAAGCTGGAATGTCTGGTCACGGAGAGCGAAAACAAAGAGGATGATGTCGTATAGGCAGTAGTCGATGAAGTTTGGAGGGGCCCAGTCTAGATAGTAGGCCATGATGCGGGGACGGTGAGAAGTCCGCTGATGCAAATGAGTGTGGCTCGAAGGAGGGGCAAACGAAAGGAGGGAGAAGAATACCCAAGTGAAAAGTGCGGAACGCTAGCCAATCTTAGTAGTGAAAAGGGGCTGGATCAGCATACCCGGGTAGTTCGGTCCGGTGATATATAAATTCAGCCCTTGTAGATATCACCCCAGCTTATGCTCTTCCCTCCCGCTCCTTCGCCTCCCCCGCCGATGCCGTCCCCGGCACTCATCCCTACATCACTCCCTGCACCGCCCCCTTACCACCCCATTCCGCGTCGCACTCGCACTTCAAAGAGTGCATCCTCTCGCTGCCATTCCCCGCCACCCTGTCCCGCTGTTCCATCTCCCCCTCCCCCTGTTCCCCCTGTCCCCGCCTTTGCTCTTTCCGCAAACCGCCCATTTGCGTCCCATCCAACCACAGCATCCCCCCGTCGCGCGTTGACCTGCATGCAGTTCTTCGCCGTGCATAATCCATCGAAGCAGTGCCGGGCTTGATAATCCGCACAAGACTTTGCGGCTGTAACACCGTGTTCTAGTGCTATTGTATTCCAATGCTGACGCATTGCCGCTGTTCCTCACTTGTTCTCACTCGTCGCATCAATCCTTGTACAATGTTCCTGCACTCCTTTGTTCAATTCGTGTCTACGTACTTATCTATACAATAGCCTTGCTACATCTCCGTACCATACCTACTTTGGACCGTCATCTATCATCAGAATTCCCTTCTCGTAAATTTAGTTCATCGTGTACTTGCCTCATGCCGTACAACTTTATCCCTCCTTCAGAATCGCTTCGTCATCTATGACGGTAACCCCAATCCAACGTCCATGGTAATGTTGTACAAAGAAAGCATCTTACACAATAGAACACTTCCTCAACATCGCATATCGATGAGAATTCTAGCTTGCACTCCATGCCCCAGGTTGGCAGTAAATATGTATCGTATATTGTATAGCCCGAGACAACTCGTGCGACGCTAAGTTATGGATACAGGGCTAGAAGAGACGACGTCAGCCAACGATATAATAGGTCAACGAAGGAGAAAATTTTCGCACCAAATACACTATGTTAAGCTGGCGTCCCATCCAAGATGCAAAGGTGAGAAAAGTTTATAGTCCCATTCTTTCTGCCAACGTCCGATCCCCGCCCGCGTATGGGTGATTGAACCCACGATTTCTGCGTCCCGCGCCACCACCGCCACCTGCGCCATTTCGCCGTGAAAAACGGTCTCTGTCACGTTCTCGATCCCTCTCTCGATCGCGTTCTCGCTCTCGACCACGTTCCTTCTCACGTTGACGCGGGCGATCCCTCTCTTGAGGCGAACGCGGCCGAGTGCGCGAATCTTCGTCGACCTCCATCTTTGTGTGACTTTTAGAACGAATCTCAGGTGGTGAGATGCGAGGCGAATGAGAAGGCTCGTGCTTAATAGAGGCATGCGTCTTCGATGGAGGAAGTGAAACATTCGACTGAGCCGGTGATACCTTGATGTCGGAGAGACGTGGTTTCTTGTGGGCTCTAGGCCCTGTAGGAGGTGGCTTGGATAAACCATTGGTGGCCGGCGGAGGATGTGATAATGGATGATACGAATCACGAGATTGCGGGTGATGTATTTGTGAGTTAATTTGCTTCTGCCGCAGAGAGGACTGAAAGCTTTGATACGACTTGTCCAATTCAGTCCTAGTATCAGAATGAGCAAACTTCCGCGAAAACGGGAGTGATAGCTTACGAGAGGGACGTGATGACTTGATGGGACTCTGAGAATGATGTGCAGTTAGCGCTAGTATGTCCCGGCAAGGGAAAAAAGTCACCTCGGAGTGCACTTTCTAGTCTATCCACCACACGTCGGAGACCTCGAACTTCCTCTTTTAATTTCCCAGTTTCACCGTGTTTCAGCAAGTCGTACAACTCATCATTTTCTTCCTGGAGTAACCGTACGCGTTGAGTCAACGCAGCACTGACTGTGCTTGAGGTCGAAGTGAGTGCACTACTGGAGGTCGCCCTGTTGATGTGTGGCAATAATACAGAGAGCAATGTCGGGGGTAACGTGATGTCCGACGTAGGTGCTTGGGGCTGTAGGACGAGAAACTGACGGAGCCGTGAAATCTCGGACTGTTGGGGTTAGAAAAGAGATCAGCAGACAACCCCAGGGAGGGATGGGCGCTCCACTTGTCTCACCGTGAGTTCCGCAAGCTGTGCATCCCGTCTCCTGAGAGAAGTTTCGAGCTCTATCTCCCTTGTAGTCGGTGGATTCATGACCAGACGGACGCAGGAATGGTACTGCAGAGAACACTGCTGTGTGTCGGTGGCAAGGCCTGACGCGCCTGAGCTCATGCCGTAAATGGTAGTGGCTGTGACTACATGCACTCTTCCTTACATTCCTCCGTCTTGATATGTGACATCATTTTCACGTGTTCTCGATCAGAGGGCTTGATCGAGAGACCCATACTTGTTCTTTTCTACCATATTGAAGAGGGCCCATGACCCCGGCATGGATAGAGGCGCGTCCAAGAGGGCAAGGACAGTCACCTACAGAAAGATCGCGACACAAGAAGCGGTGGAAGCAGTCCGGGCTAACCCTCCCTTCGTGAAGTTGGTCGACGAAATGTGCAGCGTAGCCAAAGACTCACAGCCTGGAAAGTCTGTCGTCTATTGGATGCGAATCGGCGGTTTGCGTAGTAGGCCGGTCTATCATACGATACATCCTACTGGCGCTTGGAATTATCGTGGACGGCGGGCCACTCGCTCTAGCAACTAGGCTGGTCATCCGTGGCAATATTAATCTTCTTGCTCAATACCCGGGACCGCATAGCACACGACAGAAGCAAACGGAGAATTGACTTTGTTCTTTGCAGGTCGTCGGACATCAAAGCTTCGTCTTAGTTCAAATTACTCCGCAAAGGACGATTCTTTCAAAGATCATCCCACTTCCCGAATCCTTACAGCGTACCAGGTTGTTTGCCGATATAGAGTACGAAGTAGACATGCTCGGTCGTGACTTGAGTTTTCTTGGCCTACAGGAGAAGAATATTCGGCCATATTTCTTCTGTAACGGGTGTATCATCAAGCCTGGTGTTATTAAGAAGAAAGACGGAAAGACTTATGCAGTGTGAGATCCGTTATGCCGTCTTCACTTTCTTACCTTATATTCGGCAGCTCTACTCTCCTTAATAAAGAATGCGGATTGCAAAGCTCGACGAAAAGATTAACATGTACATTGATCAGTTTTCCCTCTCCCGAACGCAAACTCGAGTTCTACCCGCCAAGGCCCAGTATTCGGCGTACTGTTCAACACACCAGTGCCCCACTCCGTCAACGATTTTGAACTTGACTCTACCGGCAATGAAATAATGGTCAGGATATGTTCAGCAGAATCGCCTATTGCTCGAGGGATCAGAACCTTACCTCTATCAAACCTGATCCTCACGACGTCCAGATACTTTCACGTTTTCTCAGTGCAAAAGCAAGGACATCCCAGTTGGGTACAAGGACCCCCTGGCGGATGGTGTTGGGTCATCCAAGAAACGGAGTCGCATACTCGCGTATACTGAAAAATGAGACAGGTGCGATCCAGGATACAACTTCCGGACTTAGTCCGTAGTCCGTATCTGCCGGGCAGACTACGGAGACTGAGCGTTGGGTTCAGGAGCTTGGTGCGTGCGATTTAGCGACGTTGAAAATTTCTCATAGTATATCCAGCCTGGCGAGATTTATATACGAACGTATTGGCTAAGTGTCGACGGGGCGACCATTCCAGGGGAAATTGGCAGATGTAAGGCGGGAAATAAATAAAGAACATCTGGATCCATGGATCCATGGGAAAACTGGAACCCCCATGGTCGACACAGCGACAAAAACGGTATCACGCTCAGAATTCAATGCTGGCATGTTCCTCAGGTTACATGCATAACGGGTGGGGATAACCTCCTCGATATCCCTGTCGAGGGATCTGATGTTAGAACGGGGTGGCCGATCCTAAGCACCTCTTTCGCCACGTGTAGTTTGCCAACGAAAAGCATTTCATGCAACAACTCATCGGGTGACTTCACTGGTAATAATGGTGGATGGAAATGGAGTACTGTCGTTGACCTGTATCTTATTTTCGTATCCTCAACCCATACACACATAGCTCAAAGGCAGATCCGACGGGTGATTGCATTCGGACGTATGTCCCCGAACTGAAGTGGGGAAGTCAGGGAAAGAGTCATTAGAAGTTATAAGAAAGTACTGCCGAAAGTCGGCCCTGCATGAGTAGTTTCCCAAAAAGGCATGTCATGTATATATAGTTTTTTGAACCAAGTCGCTATCGATCATGGACGCGAAGATTGACTCTTTAGCATCACGTGTAGTCGAATCGAACCACTCTCGAGAGGAATGGGAAAGTAGTGACGACGCCCTCTTCGCGGAACTGGAGGCAGAAATTGAAAATGCCGACTCTGCTGTATTCAGGGAACATGGGCTCGAACAGCTCAGACTGCAGTGTGTACTTCATTCGCCCCATTGGGTAGAGGCCAGAATCGAACTGACATCCATCAGGGCTAACCGGCTAAAAGAGATGCATCAGAATGCACACGGCTCTTACACCGAGATCACCAACGAGAAAGAAGTCATTCGGGTAAGCGCGTGAGCGATACTTTAGAAAATATGGCCTTCTGCGAAGATCTAATACACCATCCACATTAGCGACGAACCACGCTGTATAATACATTTCTACCACAGCAAGTTCAAAAGATGCGAAATTATGGACAAGCACCTCACCGTAAGCAACACGTCAGGGTCCCTGTCTCCATTGACAGCACTCCAAATAGATATTGGCACCAAAATACTTTGCCACGCGGTTCATTCGTGTATTCGTCGAGAATGTGCCATGGTTGGTCGAAAGACTGTCCATCCGCATCCTTCCATGCGTAATATGTTTTGTGGATGGTATCTCGAAGGATAGGTGAGTTTCAGCTCACTGTCACAGATACTACTATCCGTCCAAATTCTCATATTTGTCGGTTCTTTTAGGCTTATTGGATTCGAAGAACTTGGAAATAACGACGTGTTCGAGACTGCTGCTCTCGAACTCAGGCTCTCTCAGAGTGGTGAATTCATTTTGTTGATCATGGGACTGTAAACATTCACTAATAGACGAACAGGCGTTTTACAAAGGGCCGAAAAATCGTTCAATCACATGTATTCTGTCGGTCAACGGGTGTCTTTCACAGATAATCCCAGAAAGAATAGTGATGATGACGCAGACTTTGATTTGGATGACTGATTTGTCGCTGCTATGAAGATTAATGTTGACCCATCGGAGTAGCACTTACAGTTCATATAGGTGTAGCCGACTTGGTTAGAAGTTTCCTAATTGAGCGACTTCAAGAGGAGAGTTTCAGATTCTTATAAGTTAGCGTTCGGTTACGTAACTAGATCTATCCCATCATCATGAAGCTCGTTGGAAAGTATATCGATAAAAGCGGCACAGTAAGTCGACCATTGACATTAGTGCAGAACTGCGCGGCTCATCAAGATACTAGGGCCATGTCACTCTTCGCCCCGAAGATGATGAAGACATATGGCATCTGTATAATCTCATACAAGAAGATGATTTAGTCAGGGCGCCCGCCATCAGGTAAGAAGTCATGTCGAACTTCTTACTACGAGATACGAACGACGAATGTAGACGAGTGCAGAATGTATCGATGACTGGTTCCACCGAATCGCAGCGGATCAGGCTTAAACTTACACTGCAAGTCTCAAAAGTGGAGTACTCTTCCTCTGGCGTACAATCATCTTCAGTGGACCAAACATCTTCGGGAAGCCCGCCATCGTCTGTCCCACCTCTGACTGCAGCACTTCATATATCGGGTCGGGTAACGTCGGAAAACGAACATGTCAGAATGGGCGCTTTCCATACCCTTGACATCGAGCCAAATCGCGATGTCCGGATTGAAAAGACTGAGGGGTGGGATAGCATAGCCCTTTCTCGCGTCGAAGAGGCGTGTATGCCTGGACGTGGGGCAGAAGTCGGTGCCGTCGTCTGCGGCGAAGGAAACGCTACGTTTTGTTTGTTGTCCCAGCATCTCACCGTTATCGTACACCGACTATCTGTACCTATACCGCGCAAAGCTTCTGCCCAGGGTACATCGCAACACGAGAAAGCAATGGCAAAGTACTACACGATGGTCTACGATGCGTTTATCAGGCATATTCCTTTCTCTAACCCCGGTTTGCGCGCGATCGTCTTTGCTAGTCCTGGTTGGATAAGAGACACTGTCTATACCACGATGATAGACGAAGCTGGCAGGCGAAATGACAAGTTATTGGCAAAGTCGCTGCGGGAGAAGGGTCTCAAAGTTCATGTCAGCAGTGCACACGTCCACAGCTTGGTGGAGGTATTGAAGAGTCCCGAGGTATTCTTAAATCTTAACTGGGAACCATTTCCTCACAGTCGTACACTATAGATTATCAAGCAGTTAAAGGAGACGAAGTTTGCCCGCGAGGGGATTGTCCTAGACAAGTGAGCTTCTTCTTCGCATAATGGATGAGAATACTCAAGGATAATAGGTTCTTCAAGATACTGGGATCAGATGAAATGCGCGCATGGTACGGGCCAGAACATGTTTGTTTAGCCGCAGATCGAGGGGCAGTGGGGACGCTCATGATCTCAGACGAGCTTTTCCGGTATCGTCATTTTCATTCCCCCCAGGGTCTTTCGAATAAAGAAGCTTCTGCAGTTCGAATGATCCAAAAGCCAGGAAGCGGTACGTGTCGCTTGTTGAAAGCGTACAGCAGAAAGGTGCGGAAGTTGTTATCTTTTCAAGCATGCATGAGTCTGGTCAACGTATGTACTGTGCCTTGTGTAGCTGAAATTTTTCTAAACCTTCTAGCAGAGTTGAATCAACTAACGGGTATCGCTGCAATCCTGACATTTCCTCTTGACATCGAGGTCGTCGAGGCAGAAGAAAAAGAAGCAGCTGAGGAAGCTGATCGAGAGAAGCTAGAACAAGAAGGAGCAGTCGGGCAGTAGCGAACTACTAACCACCACCGTCGATTTGATTGTATGGTCTCTTTGAGTCTATCGGTATTATCTCAACAAACGTCTTTCATAGGCTTCCCAGCCAGCAACTTGGTATCTACGAGCTTGCCTTTGAACCTCCTCAGCGTCGATATCATACCCAGTACCAAAGATCCCCCTGCCTACAATGATTACATCGCACCCAGAGTCCGTCACTACCTCAACCGGAGTTCGATACTGCTGTCCCATGGAATCGCCCTTGGAATCCAATCCGACACCAGGGGAGAAGATCAAGAAATCTTCGCTGTCAACATTGTCAGTTACATCCGCTCCGATACCTTCCATCCTGTGTTGGGCAACGAATCCAATGACGAAGTCACGCCGAGCTCGTGCCATCCGAACCGCTTCTTCCGTGTATGCGCCGGTAGTGAGGGCACCCTTTGAGCTCATCTCGGCAAGCAGAATCAGTCCTCTTTCGAGGGGTAAACCGACTGACGCAAGGCCATTGATAATGGATGGACCTGGCGCGACGTGTGCGTTTGTTATATGAGCCCAACTTGCGATCCTGTAGATCCCGCTGGAGTATTGGAGAGCGACGGTGTTGCCTTAAGTAAACCTTAGCCATGAGAAATAATGAATTATTCTGCGGACCTCACCTATGTCGGCGAACTTACGATCCTCAAAAATTAAGAATTCATGCATCTTGCTAAGAGCTTGCAGCTCCCTGATGACGGACGGGTCATAGTCCTCAAGGATGTCAATGTGAGTCTTATCATCAGGTCGGTGAGCAGAGAGCCAGCGATGAGGGAAAGAGCGATATATGCCTTTATCAGACAAACGTAGGGTCCAACAGCGTCGATGATCGCAAGGAAGTCTTTTTTCCGAGTAACATCAACGCTAACCGACAAGTTAGTTTTTTTCTTCGCCATGAGGTTCAAGAGGTCCCGCGCAGCGGAATTGTGTTGTTTCTGTGCACGATCTTCGTATCTGCGTAGATGGGGTGACGGCATCAGAACGAGTTACCAAATCCGGCCTCAACTGTCTTCATGTCTGCCTCCATTCATGAACGCGATGACGAAGGCGATGACGAAGGCGACGACTCCCGATCTACAAAGCGCGCCAAAACAACCGAGTTCGAGGAAGATTATACCATTACCAAAAGCTCTCACCAATCGAGCATAGTAGAGGAGTCCATTCTTCCTCCTAGTCACGCCCTTCTGGGTCTCGGCCCATTACAGACTGCTCCTGGTCAATTATCGGAGCGTGACGTCGGAATTTCCGAGTACATCAGTCGTGACCTTCTTCCGATAAGTGGCATCATCAAGCAACGGTGAGCGAGCCCCAGACTCGACTTTTGTAATGACCCCAAGACTCCATAGATTCACAGACTTTTTGGTCAACGAAGTCGATTTGGATCATCAAGTAGTACATATCAAGTCGTTGGGCTTACCAGAGTCAAAGAAAGGGAATATCGCTTTCTCTGAAGAGATTACAGATATACCAGCGCAAAAGCCCACCAACGTTGAAGATGGCGACACCAGCGAGCGGGCAGGAACTTCTGAAATATGTAGCACTATTGTGCCAACTTCTGGCAAGGAACACAATAGCGAAGCAGTAACCCAAGACGAAGTTACTTGGGACGATACATTCAAATCGTCACTATCGCCTTTCCTTTCCGAATCTTCAATTGTCGAACTTGAAAAAATATATCTTGAGGGACCCGATCCTCCACGGGTAAGCGACAACGGTTGGGGGAGCAGGATGCATAAAAAGGCGGTTGATATCGATCTGGGCCAGGGCGATGAGCATCATTCTTCCAACATGAAGCGGGAAAACAACCAAAATACTCGTCGCGGCAGGGGAAGACAAGGTGGCCGTAGTGGTCGCTCGCAGGGCAGTGAGCGAGAGGACCACCGGAAGGTCTTCAGCGAGGTATATCATTCAATGGGAGATCTCTTCACTTTCACTCAGATGATACAGCCCATCAGCTCGAAAACTTCACGGACAGCTTTACATCATTTAGTCCGCCAGCTGTTCAAAGGAAAACTTGAAAGTGAAACAGATGTGTCAACCTTACCAAGCGAGGAAGGCTCCCGTATAATTATCAGGTGGTCAAGAGGTGGCGGACGTGGAGGTTCACGGGGTGAGCTCAAACCCCTCTGATAATCTGTCCCGACTCATTGCCGCAGCTCAAGGGGAACGATCGCAGCGCGGGGAATACCCTCCTTACATCCACTTCACTTTGCAAAAGACGAACCGCGATACGCAGGACGCACTTGCGTACCTGTCCCGTACTTTGCATGTTAGTGTCAAGGACCTCGCCGTTGCTGGCACGAAAGACAAGAGGGCTGTCACGGTGCAACGCGTATCATTGCGTCGTGGCAACAAAACGGTCGAGGACGTATGGAAAGTTGCTAATCAGATTGGTCGGCGCTCGGAACAAGAGGTAGTTACTGAGAGAGGAGAGCGTGGTATTCGCATCGCAGATTTGAACTATCGCAAAGCTGGTTTAGAACTTGGTATGCTCAAAGGTAACCAGTTTGTGATTACTTTACGGTCAGCATAGTTCCCGTTTCATGCCGTCATATTTTGATTCAAGTTCATTCTTAGGAATGTTCAAGTGCATTCGATGGACACGCTCGATCTAGTTATGGACAGCGTGAAACGAAATGGATTCATCAACTATTATGGTATGGTACAACAACATGATGCTGGTATGCGAAATCTGACTTCCCACAGGCATGCAGCGTTTTGGAACAGCTGCAGTTCCTACCCATACTATTGGCTTAGCATTTCTCCGCTCTGACTGGCATAAGGCCGTGTCCTTGATACTTCAGGTGCGGCCAGGTGAGCACCCGGACGTTGTTGCAGCCCGTGAGGCTTGGTTGGTTCATCGCGATTTGGATCGCGCACTCGCTCTCATGCCTCGCCGTGTTGTTGCGGAGAGGTGTATACTAGAAAGTTACAAGAAGCAAGGTGGTGAAACAAGGAACGCAATGGGCGCACTCTCTACCGTGAGTCGGCATCATTTACGTTCCACAAATGCGCTAACTCATTGCGCAAGATTCCCCGCAATCTCAGGTTGATGTACATACACGCATACCAATCATACGTATGGAACGCCATCGTCTCAGAGCGCATACGTATGCATGGTGTTGACAAGGCAGTCCCCGGAGATTTGGTGTTTGAAGAAGAATCGGCAGGTAAAGTAGCACTGAACGACTCACTCGATATGGATATGGACCCGAATGAAGCCATAGCGGTCGAAGAACATAGTGAGTCCATTCGGCCACTCTCGGCTATTGTATCTGATTTGTCTGCTCCAAGGGGAAAGTAATCATACCCCTAGAAAGGCCACTAAAGTGCCGTGGGTCCCACCCAAGGTGAAAACGCTAACCGCGGATGATGCCGACAAATATTCGATCTTCGACGTAATCATGCCGCTACCCGGAAGGGACGTAGAGTATCCCGGTGGTCCACTTGGAGCACGATATCGCGAATTCCTGAAAAGAGATGAGCTCGACCCTGATAATTTTAGTCGTAAACAGAAGTAAGTCGTGTTTACTTGTACTTTTTTGGTTTGACTGAGCATGATTTATAGAGAATACACTCTCAACGGATCCTATCGTAAGATTCTTCAACTACCAAAGAATATGTCATGGTCCGTTCTCCGATATACGAATCCTGATGTTGCGCTGGCGCAGGCGGACGAAGACAAACTTCTGGGCTTTGACCCGCCGGGCGTAGCGGAAGACGGCAAATTCATGGCGTTGCAAATCAATCTGACACTCGGGACGGCGGCGTATGCTACCATGGCTCTCCGTGAGCTCACCAAAGCGGAGACGAGCTCACATTTCCAAACGGAGCTCACGCAAGCCTCTGAAGACCAGAAATTCCGAGGAACTGCGAACTCGAACGCAGAAGGTCCCGACGAAAGTAGCCTGTAATACTTGTAGCTATGTAGACATTTTTATTGGAAATATTAAATGTAGAGGATTTTGATCGGGCCGTAGACCCAAATGTAGCCTCACATCAATTGTGACCATTCACCACTATCCTTTAATCCATTTCGTGCAAGATGAGAAAAATAGAGAAGATCGTTTTCTGGTCTCTAGTATTAGATCTTTTTGGTACGTGGGGGTATATGGCCCCAGTCACTGAGCGACTTCAGTTTTGCTGACGTGTACGGAAGCTTTTACAATCCCACTTCCTCTCTTCCCTAGAATTATTGAATGGTATACAGTAGTAAGTGTACGGCACACCGCGTTTTTACCTTTACTAAGATCTCACCAGAAAGAAGGGTCTGACCCTACCGGCTCGTTATCACAAACTTTGTATACCATTTCGTCCATCCGAGCCCTATTCTACCAGCCTAATAATAATCCCCAGAGATGGGATGTAGTACTCCTAGGCGCGTACATTCTACTACATGCAATCTCAGCGCTCACCCGGTATACAGGTGGACTGATGGGTTCAGTCTTTTCGTACGTATCTTCACTGGTGAAACGTGGCTACTTCTGACTCCCTTCGAGAACGCTCCAGTTCCTCGTCGCTCCGTTGATCGGAGCACTTTCTGACAAATATGGGCGTAGGAACGTCCTCCTCATCACTATGGCTGGGAACATTTTATCTGCACTCGTGTAAGTTCTGTCTTTGTCAGTCCGATGCGAATCATACTACGAGCTATCTCGAAGATGGATCAAAGCCACCACGTTTTCATCCTATATGTTCTCTCGCGTAATCGGAGGACTTAGTGAGGGAAATGTACAATTGGCGACGTATGTGACCTGTCTTTTCTAAAGTGCCATTGGATAATGGTTCAAACAGTGCAATTCTGTCGGATATTACCACCCCATCGGAACGCTCCAAATCTCTTTCCCAGATTGGGATTGCGTTCGCGATCTGCTTTTGCATAGGTCCACCTATTGGGGCGTACTTTGCCTCTCAGCCTGTTCCCGCCTCTGTGAGAGCGTTAGGCTTAGAGCTGAATATTTACGCTGTCCCAGCCTTGATCACTCTGGTTCTTTTGTCCATAGAGACAACATTCTTGGCAGCAGCACTACCAGAAACCAGAGGTATTCAACAGAACACCAAGTCTCCATCACAGGCAGACAAACAGGGGCCGAAATCACCAGCAAGAACAGTTCAAGAACGGCTAAACCTCCTCCAGACATTGCGATGGCTGCATTTCTTCTTTTTGGGAATTTTCTCGGGGGTTGAGTTTACATTGACATTCCTCACATTTGATCGTATGTCATCCTCCTGCCCACTGACACGCCGGTCTAACTGGTGTTCCGCAGTTTTCGATTGGAGTAACAGCAAGAATGGAGCACTCATTGGGTCCATTGGTATAATTAGTGCGCTTCTCCAAGGTGGGTATGTTCGCCGGACTATCTCCGAAGTGGGGGAGGGAAGGATGGCAAGACGTGGGGTAGTCAGCTGCGCCATCGGACTCGTATTGCTCTCCATGGTTCCCCAATTTACTGTGGAGCATACCACCATTGCTATACGGCTTCTCCAAATGGCATCCATCTGCCTCGCTTTCACGTCGGCAACGGTCGTCAGCTCACTTACATCACTGGCATCCTTGCAATGCGATGAAGGGGTTGATCAGGTCACCGGAAAACCCGTGCAAACGCATCCAAAACTCTCCAAAGGGGTGGCATTGGGTGTTTTCCGATCCGCTGGTCAATTAGGACGGGCCATTGGACCCTTGCTTGGTACGTGGTTTCGTAACGAACACCAGTAATTCAGCTGAGTCTTGTGCATTACTCAGCCTGTGCCTCTTACTGGACATTTGGTCCGTCCGTCACCTACGGTGTCAGCGCTGTGGCGATGATCACCGTGACAGCCTCTATGAAATCAGTGACCGCAGCCCCGGGTACCTCATCATGACTATCTTTAACAAACCATGGGAAAGCCATCATGTTTCCTCGAATAAAATGATAGGTACACCGATGGATGGGGCATTAGATATAAATGAACACGGGTTTTGAACCGATCTTCCCTAGGAAAATAACCAGAAAATAACTGAGCATGAGCGAGGAATTATTGCAACAAATCCACTTGCTATCTACATATGTTAGCTGAAGCAATAGAATTTAGCTGAGTTGTAGGGTATCTGGTCCTGCAAACAAGTAATGTCACGCCGAATTAGGAAACTATGACAGCGTTACGGTCTCGACGTCGATAAGGGTCTGTGTTGAGGATATACGACTTTCCATGCGGGATGACTGTGAGCTCCCTTGATGAAGCAATGCATCGGCGTCTCCCGACATCGCTCCCATCCACCCAGCCTCAGGAGGGTAGCGATTTTTCTCAGGAGGGACTTGAGAAAAGGGTTGCGGCGGTGGGCTACGTGGGGAAACTTCTGGACCATGCGACTGTGCAAAAATTGCGGGAAGGAAGAATAATACTCCTCGCGACCGGTGCCGTCGGTGCCGGGCAGGAGACCGGGAGGAAACACTGTTATCACGTTGGTTTGTGAAAAACGCGGTCGCGTGGTCCCGGATGCGATACACGGTGTCAAGGAATGAGGGAGATGCGCGATGGGTTACAGCGGGAAAAATATCGATAGAAGACGAAATCTCGGATGGTGCAGGTGAATCCGAGCGGACATCAAAAGATAGTGGGAGAAGGGAGACATGTTCTTCGAGCCGGGGCAAGGTCGAACTTGATGGAGATGGAGGTTGTGTGGAATCAGCTGACGGAGGGAGTAGGGACCAACGCATATCCAGGTGCCAACGACCATTGCGCTGCGTCCACCTTGGTAGCAGCACTTCATAACCACCGATCCTTCGAAGGCCGTACTTTCTCGAGTTGCTTGGTATCGCAAGACGGTATACACCCCACAGTAAGACCACCAAGCCGAGCCACATCAGCGGCTTGCCCCAGTAGCTAAGGAACCCAATGAATGGAGCATCGTCCGCATGCCAGCTGCTACCGTAAAAGTGAGAAAAGAATGAATGTGGTGCCTCCCCAGGTTTTGCGTTCTTTCCGTAGAGTGACTTTGGTAAGATGCGCACGTCTCCAGGCTCGTCGGGAGTGGTAGGGTGAGAAGAGGTATAGATACTGTACTGAGCAGACAGGAACATTGGACCAGTTGAAAACATGACTGTAGGATAGTTGAGGAACCAGTCGTGATCAAAAGTAACGAGGTTGTGAATGGTCTGCGCGAAGAAGGGGTGCCCTTTCTCTGCAAACATGAGGTCGTTGGAAACGCCAACAGGGATGGTCTTGGGAAGGATGACAGGGTGGACCAAGAGTGGGTCGAGAGGGCGTAGGCAACCAACGTCAAGATCGAGATAGATGCCCCCGTAGTGGTGGAGAATGAAATAACGGATGGCGTCTGCACGTTGGATAACATAGTCGTAGTCGTCAAAGGTGTCGAGGAACCAAGGATAATGTTCTGCAATGAACTCGCGCGAACTGGCATCCGTCCATAGCATGTACTCACTGAGAGCGCGTGTGAGACGAAATGCATGCGTAAGTGATAGGAGGGCGTACTAGTCGGACATCATGTCACGGCAAACATCAGATATATTTTTCCACTTTGGAGGAAGAGTTTCAGATTTCCATGTCTGGTGGAGGATGCGAGGAATCCGCTCGACCATGCCATGCTGGGACGCATTCCAGCGGGTCGAGCTGTCAAGGAAGGGGACGTCAGAGTCGGAGAGATATGCTGCGGCGTTGATGGCAAGATAGTAGGAGACGGAGGAGAGGACGAAGAGTGTACCGACGAGGATGAGTGCGAGGAGAACGAGTGCGATGTGCAACGTGCGTCGCTTGGCCATGATGGTGTGAAGCAAGAAATAATTTACATCAAGTAGGCCGCATCTTGAGCGCAAACACACGCCCCATCTCCTCTTGCACTACTGGAACAGACGCCCGAATACCACCACCCAAGTCCACCCACATTTCTCCAATCTTGCCCAGCGTGCTCACAGCAATCTCCCAGTCTCGTCGTGACCACTCCTGCCCCCTTCGAGCACCCTTTCCCCCATGCGGGCGCAGCAGAAACACGTCCACACGCGGCGACGAACGCGGCAGGTTTTTCTTCGAGTTTAGGTACTCGAGCGAATCTGACGTCGTCCATAACATGAGCTGCTTTCGTGTATACTCCGGCGCATGTCTCGATGTCATCTCTGTGGTCCCAAATTTCTGTGCCTCTGGTCCAGCAACTTTGGTCACCAGCTCCAACAGCAATTCGCCAAAATGATCGATCACTTGCAAGTGCAGTTGGTCAAGCGGATGATGAGGGTGCACGATTTCCGTCACCACTGCGTCGTCGTCGACGTCCATCCCATCGTCATCCGTGTTTGCCATCTCGCCGCCCCGGTAGCTTGCGGAGCGCCTGCTAAACTGGTTCTCATGGCCAAATACTTCCATGGCCAGATATTGACTAGAGAAAGATTCTCGGTCGGAACCTATTGTCCGAATTCCTGCCATTCTTTGTCATTTACACATTCTTTCACCTTGGGCTCGCCACGTACCGACACTTTCGGCCTCCATCGTTAAAAGTTTATCCTTACTACACAAGAACGTACGACATCGTCGGACCCGGTAAAAGTATTGACAGCAGTCGAGAATCAGACCATCGTTCGTTCTTTCGCTTCCAAGTTCCTGCAATCCTCGGTCAGTGGACTCTCCTACAAACTTCTGGAACTACACATACTTCCCCTTGTTCCTTCACCTTCCAGTTCCCGGATGGTTTGCAAGTTTCCTCCAAGGCTTGTCCTTTCACATTTCTCCTTTCTTTGACCTTCTTAAGTAACCAAGTGGACGCGCGCCGTGCAAACCACGATAAACCATGACGATTCTTCTGGCTGTTGTACGCATCACGTCGTAATCAACTTTTAACGACGAAAACAATGGTACGCACATATCGAGTTCATGTATCACGGCCCCAGGGATGATAATCCGGAAAGGTATCCGTTGCTGCTCAGCTTCAGACACAAACGTCTGTATGGCGTCGAGAAATTCTAGTAGTATATTTGTATCGAGCACAATGTATGGAGTCCGTTCATCATCGGTCGACGGGTCCTAGCAACGACTTTGCTCAGATAAAATATGAATGAGAAGCCTGGCTAGCGCACCTCCATCTCAACGTCCATATTCGTAATCTCATCGATAGATCGAAGGGTAGCGTCAAGTTGGGCCACCGTTACAGCTGCAGTACTTAGATTTCCAGTTCACTGGGGAAGACCCGGAGTTCGACTCACCATCATATGTAGATGTTCCATCAAGTGTGGACGAGACGTCGTTCCTCGAAGACCGCATTCTAGGGCACTTAGCTGGTGATGTAACGCGGTAGCAATGGGGTTGAACAAAGCGATGACCATGCCGCATGTTTCATATTTCAATCCAATTTCTGAGTGTTTCTAAAGTCTGCTGTATTACTAGGGTGCAACGTGCGATAATACAAATGGCTTAACGACTCATGCTCATGAATAAACTACTCCAATAAAGATGTCAGAGGAGATTAATTGCAAAACTCACGAGAGCGCGAGTTTCTTCATGGGAGGCGTACCGTCCGCCTCCCTAGCGAGATAAACATCAGAACTCTGATCATCGTTAACGATCTTACGCTTAAGCATCGCACGTTTTGCATCAGGCGAAGGTGATAATGATGTTCGCGGATCGTTTCCCTTTGGAGGTGTCGACCGAATACCAACTACCTCCGGTGTTCGTGAGCGACTGCGACCCGTACCGTCGCGCAACCGCGCCGCCAGGTTCTGAGCAGATGATATAGCCTCCGAATGGCATGTCGCATGGTAAATCTATACTTCATCAACAAAAGCGGAAAAGAAAGACGTGACCACGTACTCTGTCGTCTCTCTTTACGGCATTCCTCCACACCCACTCTTCGTCGTCCTCCAAGAACTCAGATTTCATAGTTTCCTTACATATCGGACATGATATTGACTTGGCCTCATCTCCCGGTGGAACCACAACATATTGTGCACGAAGTTCGGCATCACGCCGGGCTGCCTCAGCTGCCACTGCTTTCAAAGAATTGGGCCTTGCGCCATCGACTCGACCTTTTCCCTTAGTGTCTGACGTCCCTTCATGAAGCCAATCCTGCGCAGCACAACTACTCAGCTTCCAATCGAACTGATGCTACGAAAGACTACTTACCTCAAGGCTAATGGACCAACTCCTGCTATGTCCACGGCCTTGGTTTTGATTGATCTTTCTATTTTGTCTGAAGTGCATATCTAGATGGTCGTCCATGGCTTTTTTTCCCGAAGTGTCGTCACTAAATCGCACACCACACTGCTTACATTGAGCGGGGAGTCGATCATAAAGAAACGATATCACAAATGGCCGTTTCCTGCATAAGATGCATAAGCTGAAAGTTCAAATCCAGACTAAAACGCACGCACCTAGTAATGTCTGTGGTAGTGAGTTTGATCTTCTCGGAAAGAACAGCTTTTCTGTAGGCGCGAGTATTGTCGCGGCTAATACTGGAAGGGGGAGGTGTCCGTTCTTCATCGATACTTGAACCCGACTTATTATCGGCGGAAACGACTCCTGCTTTCAAGAGGGCATTATAGAGGTTCGTTATGCTGCTTGGAGGTATCGCCGGAGCTACAGATGTCGATGTGCTTGCTTGCACAGATGACAGGAGCGCGGAGATGTTTACGGGTTCTACTTTCGCTGGTTCTGATTGATAATTGAATGCTCCAGAGGATTGCGGTGGGGGGACAGTGGGGTAGGTCGACGGAAACTGACGTGTGTATGTAGATTGTTGGGAGTACGAAAATGCGGGCGTTGAAGGAGGATACGACGAAGGTGGAGGAGGCGCCGCTTGAGGTGAGGCACGCGTCAGTGATCGCAACTGACTGAGGATCTGCCGTAATTCATCCTGAGAAACACCAGCTTCTACCAGTTTCCGCAGCTGGATCATGCTTCAGATTAAATACAATTTATCATAAGCATACGATTCCTTACCTGTTGCAAGACTTCGACCTGTTTCTGCGTCATCGCGTCCCAAGGATTGACTTGAAGGATCCTTTCTTTCTGACCCAATGTAAATTCGAGCTCACTGAGAACTTGAACTTTAGAAACTTGAGCAGATGCATGCCCCTATAAAATAAGCCATGAACATTTAATGCCAGCTAACAAAGAGGAATAAAGGAGTACTCACATCCACCGACAAGGTAGAGTCTCCACCCCAGACTCCCCGCTCGATTGCGAGTTGAGTTATAACACCAAAGAGTTCCTTACCGCTCGGTGCACCGGTTCTCCAAGTGAGGAGCATTTCCTCCATCTTACTGCGTGTCATATGGTCCACCTGCTGATAAGTGTCCAGGAAAAGTGGTATAACGAACGGCGCGAAACTGCGCGCATACGGATCAAAGACATTCTTGGAAATGGCATCGAGAAGATAGAACGCAGGCAACTTCATCCATGGGGGTACCTGACAATAGAAGGGAACCGAAAAAGGGAAGATGAGTCAGCTACTTGACTGCGGAGAAAGGAGAGCAGAAACAAGCAAAGGTCGCGTTCCACAGCAGAGACGACTCGTTCTCATGGACTCGTCCTCTTCCTACCGCTGTCAGCAGCGGTGCCCTTCAAGCGGGCCATGAGAGGTTATCTTTGCTCAGACTACATGAAGAGGTCTATATACATCGTTTGCAAAGCAACAGAAAACACTGCCAAGCGCAAAGACGCTCGCCCATCCCATCCGCTGTTCATCAAGTAAAATTTCATTATTATGAAGCAAAGGCTCACCCTTCTGATGTGTGCGTCAAGGCACTGCGCGACTACATCGGCCCATCTTGAGTATTCTTGAGCGAACATCGATAGCGTCTGGATTATCGGCCTGGAGTTAATGGTAAGCTCTGCCAGGCGCGCAGTAAAATCACGTCGGAATGAATTGGGATCCACATGATACATAGGAGGAGCTGGCAGTGGTGGCTGATGGTAGGAATATGCTGCCAGCGCAGACTGATAGCCTGGTGCTGGATAAGTAACCTGCCCGAAGGCTGGGGGCTGAGAGTACATCGACATGTCACTTCAAGCTTATGACACCGCAAGTTCTTGCCAATGTTACACGGTTTTCACCTAGAACCGCCAAGCGAGAAAGGCTCTGATTTTAATATTTCACTTAAAAAGTGACGGTTGCCGGAGCTCCCAATGAAACGATGATGGTGGGTGAAGGTAAAGAAGCGGATGCACTACCAGCTGGCTTGAGAATCGCCGCCTTATTGAATTCAATCTCCGACCGTGAATAGCCGGTTGGCTTGCTCGCCATGCAAAGCGTTGGTGTACCAAAGCCCCAACGATCTCAAGAGCAACACGATCACAAAGTAAGTTGATTCCCTGGCGTTTAAGTCTGCAAACGACATCACTGGTTTCGTTTCATGCACTATGGAAGCCTTGAAGTCGATGGATTCCGTCAGTCACTTGTGGATAACCTGGTGCTAACAACTTTTCAGATGCGCGACGTCCTCAAGACTGAGGAACTTGATGTTCCGGAAGGTGTCACCGTCGAGATTAAATCTCGAGTCATCAAGGTGTCTGGCCCACGAGGCTTGCTCACCAAAATTGTTCGTCATGTCGACATGGATATCCGGGTTGTCAAAATTGGCAAGGGCAAGGTGAAGGTGACATTGGCCGTCTGGCAAGGGGGACGCAAGCACGTCGCCTGTCTAAACACCATCAAAAGTCTAATCAATAACATGATCACTGGGGTGACCAAGGTATATTGTGCTCGCATTTGCACTGAATAATCGTTCATGCTCGATCAGGGCTTCCTCTATAAAATGCGTGCAGTTTATGCCCACTTTCCCATCAACACAATTATCCAGGATAGTGGGCGAAAGCTGGAAATCGTGAATTTCTTGGGGGAGAAGGTATGTCTAGGCAGTGGGCTTTCAAAAATGTAGCTGATCTTCTACAGGCTGTTCGACACGTCGATATGTTGGACGGCGTGGTAATATCAGAGTCGAAGGCACAGAAGGATGAGCTTATCTTAGAGGGCAATGACATTGAAAATGTTTCGCAATCAGGTATTTCAACAGCAAAGAATGCTAACCGACAACTTATTGGGTTTTATAGCTGCATCGATCCAAGGCAGCTGCAGAGTGCGGAACAAGGATATCCGTAAATTCCTCGATGGCATCTATGTTTCAGAGCGAACGACAGTGATCACGGACTAAGAGGTGCTGGATCGGGTGATTGGCAGAACGCAAAGGTCGTGCGCGCAATATGCGGTACTCTGATAGTTCTGTACGGTTGCGCATGCTATGTCATTACATTATTCTACCTTCATGGCGCACGACATCGTGTACCAACCGAACCGTACAGGTTATGGAATAAATGGAATCCATGTGCCAACTCGGCGCCGATAAACTTCATAGTCATTTCCAAAGAACTGCACGAGAGCTCTTTCTTCCACTGTGGGGGATGGTCAGAAAGCGGAATCGAAAAATATGGATCATACCCTGCGTGCGTCGATAGAAAAACCTCCAAAGAATTATGGCGAAGCCAACGAAGCTGACTGGATTTTGCAGCACCATCTGCGTGCCTAAAGCCCAGTAGAAGAACCCGGCATATGAAGGGTGACGGAACCATCTGGCGTAATACTGGTTGGAAATTGGCCCATTTCATGCTAAAAAGGACCTACGCGTATACTCCGTCGGTCACTAGTTCATGAGATTCCCGCTTCCGCAAAGCGACCGAATGCGAGAAATTGGTGGATGCATGCATCATTGCAGCTGTCCTTAGCGCCTGACCGACAAACACCAGAAGGATCCCTGTCGTTCTTGGTAAGTAGAACGCAGCAAGACGATGCATGAATGACGTACCGACAGCAGAGACATATGCAAATGATTTCGATGATGGAATGAAAAACAGGGTTACTACGTATTCTACGAGAGCAGTGCCATTTGCAACATGATACATTGCACCGTTCTCAAGCAAGAACGCTGAAGAAAAGTGAACCTTGGAGTCAAGCATTGTAAAAAATTGGGGTGTGCTCACAATCCACGCTACATTTTTCCAGATTCCAGCCTGCGGTCACAGCGAATTCGCCCCAATGGAACGCCGACCACGCTGCGACAAAGAAGCCGAACTGATATGTAGCCCACCAGGGTAATGTAACGCCTCCCCGCAGAAAGAGAAGAAGTCCAAGGGCAAAGAAAGTCCCGAGCAGAAATGATATCGTGGAGGCAGCAAGTGGGGTATTCGGAATGTTGCCATGCGGTTCTACGACTGCGGGAATCGTCACTAATGGATGTTTCGCGTTTTTGCGTTCCTGTATTCGACGCTCGAGCGCGTCCTCTTGAACGTCTTGCATTGTAGATCAGAGTACTTCTATTGCATGACACTGTTTGTTGACTATATTAGGGTCATACCAACTGATATTTTATTTTCCCGGTCAACAGGGTCATGTTGCGTTGGCACTTCCTCCGGAGATGTAAAACCCAGTGTGCTAGCCTCAGCTTACCCGCATCATGTCGTTCTTTTACATCCCCATCCTCAAATGAGACTTCGGACATCAGGAATATAGCACTCGTAGCTCACATTGGTACGTGTTAACTTCGAATGAGTTTGATGTCTGTCTGACGCTTCGTGTAGACTCTGGTAAAACGACGTTGACCGAGTCTATATTGCACAGGTCGTCTTACATCCCATCACCCGGCTCTGTCGACAGCGGGAGTACTACTACCGACTTCCTGCCAGCCGAAAGGGAGAGGGGGATAACTATACAGTCTGCAAGCATACCAGTCAAATGGAAAAACTGGAATTTCAATCTTATTGATACCCCAGGACACGCCGATTTTGGTATGGAGGTCGAGAGTGCCAGCCGCGTTGTTGATGGTGCTATTGTATTGATGGACTCTGTCGAGGGTGTCGAAGCACAGACGAAGAATGTATGGCAGCAACTATCCAAGTGTGTATACTTGATTACTTGACTCCATACTGATATTCACTATCTTCAGATACAATGTGGCAACTCGCATGCTTTTCATGAATAAGCTCGACAGGCCGGGAGCATCATTTACATCATCATTACTATCTCTCTTAACCCACAGGTTACATGCAAACCCATTAGCAATAACGCTCCCTTTGGCGTCCATGAATCCAGAAAATTACTCTCGAGCGGAACCAGGAATCGAAGGCTTGGTGGACCTTGTAAAATGGGAGTTTTGGAAGTGGACGGAGGACGGGGAATATATCCGTGAATCCCTCCCACTTGTCAGGGACGTCTCGGAGTTCGGCGAGTTGTTTCCGAATAATCATCCAATCCTCCCCCACTTGGTACCCGCCCGAACTGCTCTCCTAGAGAACCTTGCAATGTTCTCCGAGGATCTCATGGATAGACTTCTTGGATTCCCATTGGACCCATACTCATACCTACAAGTACACGCTACGGAAATAATACCTCACTTGCGAAAGGCGACCATTGAGAACCGGGTTCTCCCCGTGTTATGCGGATCTGCTACCAAAAATATTGGTACTGAGCTGGTCATGGATTATACCGGTCATCTACTCGCGAGTCCTCTCGACGTATGTTTGCAAGCAGAATCCCACAATGGCTCCGTGCGTTTATTGGCTTGGAAGGTTACTTGGGACAAACGAAAAGGATGGATGACATTTATAAGAGTCTACTCGGGTGGGTCAGTGTTCCATTATGAGACCCTTTTCCAACATCCTTGTTACCCAGGAACCCTCAAGCGTCAGAAGACAATGTACAATGTTAATACTGGCCAGAAGGAGCAGATCTCAAAACTCCTCTTATTGTATGCTTCGGAAGCAGAGGAAGTAGATTCTCTTCCATATGGTTCAGTCGGAGTCGTGCTCGGCCTCAAGAACACTCGGACTGGTGACACCCTTGTTGATCCTCGTGAGATTGAAAAGTCTGATTCTTCCCAATTGACGCTTCGTGGGGTGACACCACCTCCGGCTGTCATGTCAGTTTCGGTAATGCCTCACTCTCACTCTGATCTCGATCTACTGCAAGAAGCCATCAACTCCTTAATCCGTACGGATCCGTCAGTTCGCACAAGTAACCAAGAGGGACAGATCCTTGTTCATGGCCTGGGCGCCTTGCATCTGGAGATCATCGAAGATCGGCTGAGGGGTGAATGGGGTGCTAAATTCGAATTCGGCAGCCGTCAAGTCAACTACCGAGAGTCAACGAGTTCTAGTTTCCCCGCGCACCTGGAAGAGTGGTCAACGGAGATCGGTGGGAAATTAATCACTGTCAAAATCGCATTGTCGATAACCCCTCTTGGGGAGGATGAACGAGGCGATCCAGCGTTTAATGGCAATCTCGTGTTGGATGCCCGGGGGCAACCGCTCAAGGCACCTGATTTGTATTCAAGCCAACTTGATCCGTTAGCTAACCTCGCTCGTGGTGTTGCAAGTGCTCTCTCCAGCTCGCCTCACACGTCCCTCCCTTTGTCACATATCAAGATTCAGATAATGCAATACATCCTTCCACGCCAAGCCCCGCCATCTGCCCTCACCGGTGCAAGCTCACACATATTGCGCTCTAAACTTAGAGAGGCTGGAATGGGTCCTATCCTTGAACCTTACGTCAACCTCAAAGTGTCCGTCCATGCGGATGCCCTTGGCAAGGTTGTTAGGGACATCACAGAGAATAAGGGTGAAATTCTTGACCTTGCTAATTCGCCGGTGTCAGCTGATGAGGATGGGTGTCCATACCTTTCTGATGGGTTGTATCTACTTCCCGAAGAGCTTTCGCCCTCCTCAGTATCTCTCAAATCATCTTCAGCCACTCTGCCACAACCAAAACGAACAATTTATTCCATTGCTCCGCTAAGTCGAATGTTGGATTATTCCACACGATTGCGGGCGTTGTCCGGAGGTCATGGTAGCTTTGATATGACAAGCGCAGGTTTCCGACAAGTAGCAGAACCTCGCAAAGCCGAAATACTAAGGGAGATTGGGCGCGCCTAATACAAATACTAGAACAATTCCCTTATTTCATCTGCATCCCCAAATAATACCGCCCCATCCATATCATCGTCATCGTCGGCTGTAATAGCATGCATATGCCCTGCCGCGTTAAGTGTCTGACTGAATTGCATGAGATTTTCCTCGCCGTCATCATTTTCAGCTCTCGGTGGTATTGCATTATGAAAGAGAGGTATTGGAGGAAGTGTCGCTCCCCTTGTAAAAGGTGCTTCGCTGGGTGCCCTGTCATATTCCGGGAAAAACAAGGGCGTTTTTGCTCGCTCTCCGGAAACTACGGACACATCAGACGAAACAAGCGATAAACCCGTCGGTTGCAGTCTGGATTCTACCCGTAAAAGAGGCCAAGGCTCGACGACGACACAGAGGCAATGGCCTGATATAGGAAAAGATTGGTATTTGAGCTTGAGAAGCGGCTTTGGTTTCGTTTCTTCTTCCTCGACAGTGAGGTCAATGTCCACCGTATCAGGTGAAACGCGCGATGTGTCATCTATCTCACGTGGAAAGGCATGTCCGGCTGCAGCGACTGGACTTTAGTAGTGGACCATCAATCACAGTTCAGCTTACACACCAGAATCACTGGAGGATATATTATCCGCTCCAGGAGCCGGGTGCATGGTCACTTCGCCATCGCCGTCTTCTTGGTCTATATCGTTATCAGAGGCCCATACAGGGCGAGGATCCGTATCCTCTTCAGCATACCATTCATTATCGTTAAGATAGCTTTGAGAAAAACTGTCCTTTCCTTTGGTCCTAGCACGCTTGCATCTGCTCTGCTTGGTAGGCATGTAGGCTCCTGATCTTTTCTTGAGGGGGTTTTGGGTCGCGGGTCGTAAAGAGGCGGACCCAGGAACCACTTTTGGACCAAGCGGCGCAGTGACAAAATGCCTGGACTAGGTATATCGTCAAATTTCGAAGGATTGGGATCAGCATCATCACCCACCTTGAATAGAACTGTATGAGGCTCGGTCTTGCGAAAAAAATAGGCAAACTGGTACGTTTCTGGACGCATCTGGACGGCTAAGTGAGCATCTAAGCAAGAAATATGTGCACCGACCACCACGGTGAACCGCGACGGTCCCTCGTCTACTACCAGGTGCGCCTCCTGGGCCAAAATGAACATCCTTCTCTGCTTGAAGCTTTGGGATGACTCTGCAAAAGCTGATCAACGAAATTTGCTTGTTAAAATAGGTCTACGCACAGGGGTCTCAAGTCCGCGAGGACATGCTGAAGGACCACATCCGACATCCAATCAACGTGTCGTTCATCGAGGTAGAGCTGGCGAATAAATTTGTCAAGATGATGTCGCGCAAGAGTGACAATCGCTGACGAATAGTGGGAGAGCAATATCTGCGGATATACGTAGATAGTACACGTTTCTTGAGCCAAAGGACATTGAAGTTCGAGATAAAGATGTTACTTAGGTAAGTCAAATAACCTTGAGTACGATGGAATCAAATGTACTACTAGCAGAATTCTAGTACATTGATATTCACACATCACTGATATTAACACCAGGGCCGGAGATGATGGTCTTTATCACGCCCTTGCCGTCGTCGCTTTTTCCGTTCCGAGTGGTTTGGAATGCAAGGAATGAGTCTTCAAACGAGAAACTGGTGTGGTATTGTTAACGCGAACGGAACGGAAGACTTGCAGAGACCAACCGATGAGTAACTAAGGGCTTCAAGTCCACCTTGCCTTGAGCAACCAAGGAGATGGCCAGTGGATAATCCCCAGGCTACAACCATCAGTTCCGAGGGGGGAAAGATGAAATAAGGGACGAACGCCATAGCGGAAGGACCCTTTCATAACCAGCTCTTTCACAAGAACAGCGCTCATGTCAATAGTGATGTCGGTTGGTCCCATGCCAACCTTGCAAATAAACTGTGAGCAAACATACCAAATAATCACCCTACCAGAATTCACCTGCACGTATGTCCCTCCGGTTTTCACGATGCGGATACCGGTCTGAATAGAAACCTCAGCACCGGAGGCATCGACGACAAGGTCAATGGCAGTAGGACCACGCTCTGCAATGTTAAGCTGTTGCCTCAACGCCGCTGCTGAACGCCTAGAATATTCGATACGACTCTCGTCCTGTACCCCAGGAGGAGGCTGGAATATGTCTGTGGCTGCATATGATTTTGCAAACTCCAGACGATCCAATACGACGTCGACTGCGATAATTCTGGAGGCTCCAAGAGCCTTCGCAACAGCCATGCAAAGGGTGCCCACCGGACCGCAGCCAAAGACAACGATGGATTGGTTTGCCCTGAGACCTCCCAGCTTTGACACTGCGTGGACGGCAACAGACAACGGTTCCATCTTCAGGAGTTGGACGTTAAACAAAGTCCCGAAAGCGGCTTATACGAGTAAACTCTCACCAATGCACCATCTTCGAGGGTAAGGTGAGGAGGTAGCAGGTAGGCAAGATCGGCGGGGACTGCATAATAGCGACCAAGTGTGCCATCATGTGGTGGAGTGGCGGCGAATTTGACTTCGGGACATAGCTAAAACCAACTAGCATCAATCACCAGAATCGGTTACACAGAGCAGAGAGTGACCTGATATCTTCCTTCCTTGCAAACATCGCACTTTCTGCATGTAGCACCTGGCTCGATGGCAACGCGATCGCCTGGTTTCAGATGATTTACAGAGGGCCCGACTAGAAGCGCCGATTGTTGATTTGAAGCTATCGCTGAAGATTGCGACTATACCTTTGGAGACCACTCCGGATGACTCGTGGCCGAGTACCTTGGGAGGTTGAAAAAAATAGCACAAGGAACGGGGATTATGCTATGGGGTAACGAACCATGTCAGAACCAGGTGGAAGCAGGTAATCTCCGATTCTTCCATGTACGAGGTAGTGAATCTGGAATTTTTTGAAAAAGATACGATCAGGGAGCGATTAGGGTATGATAGAGCGATATTACATCAGATCCGCAGATCCCTGCAGATTGAGAATTATCAGGCCAACGTAGGGTTGGTTAGACAAGAGTTTAAACCGACCTGTCTTCTTCACTTCAACGAGGACATCGTGAGCACCGACTGAGTCGATTATAAATATGAGTGCTGCTACTCCAGGAGTCTCGAACTCACTTTCTGGGACTGGACGTGGTTCGAATTCAGTGTGTTGGATTTTTTTGAGTACAAATGATGTATTTTCTGAGGGTGACATGCTAGGCAAAGTGAGAAAGGGGCAAGAAAGGGGGTTATATGTGCAAACGGTCCACCCGGCCCGTATACCGTCAGATGATCTACTCGGAGATTTCCGTGAGCCAACTTTACATTCTTATGTCGCCTCGCCTTCGATGACTAGATCCGACGTGGGGCAACACCAGCACCACGTTGCGATGGGAACGAGGACGACAGAATGCGATGCGAGGAGCGTGACGACGATGAAATGTACAATCCAAATGCACAGTGGTTTGGTTTCCCTGCGTACAGTTCGCTGGTAGGCCGACGATTCCAACCCGTTACCACTGCATGCATTCGTTTGCACTCCACCCATCATTTCCCGTGTATTGGCCTAATCTCCAATGCACATGCTGTACTGTTTGACATGGATCGTCCCCCGACACACCGGTAGATGAATTTTTGTTTATCATTCGTGCAACTGCATCCTGCTATTATTGTAGCCAGAGCAACCAGACAGCAACGTCTGAATGTAAGATATCAAAAAGCTTCATGTCCTTGGATCATTCGTCCTTTCGGTACAAGGTACCACAACGCGGCGTGACGGGTTTGATTCGAGGATGAACCCCTTCACTTCCTGCTTCATAAGGGATTGGAATCTACCGCTATGATTAGAAGTTGCAATGAGACGCACGAGGGGTTATTCACCAGAATTTGGCCCGGGAGATGCTTGACCTTCTATTTATGTAAGTATTTTAATAGAGAGATAAGAGAATTAAGGTCTGGCCAGTTAGGCCATTTTTAGCTGGGATTTCCGAGGCTCGATCTATCGCATGGGATAAACCATGACATTAAGAGATTCAGGTGGAATGCCACCAACTGATCCGCGTTCGAACCGAGTCTATCTTCGATGAGTATTAATGGACGTCAAGAGCTTGAAAATGAAAAAAACGGGTAATCGACTTGAGTAAATTACCCCGGAATTTGCATCTCTACCACACGTAGCACTGCTCCATACACAAACGATTCACGGTCACATCGGAACCTCTACTACTAAGGAGACATGAGAAACCGAGTAATCTCACTGCCACTTGGGAAAACTCCCTCGCAACTCAGTGACAAACAATGACTGCGGATTCATGATACCGTAGCCTTAGCAGGCGGAGTTGGCAGTGTTCGTAGCACCGCTGAGGTGATGTTTGGACCGAGCAATTCGATGGATATGTCCAGTCCCTTTGGACAAGAAAGCGGTTTAATATATAATAGCTGGTGCGAAGACGAGGAGGATTGTGCGGATTTGGAGCGGAAAACGAGAAGAGCATTCACATGAACATGGGGAAGAAACTGCGAGGATGGGTTACGGCGATTAGATCTTGATAACCGCCGACTCAGGGCAGGCGTCTCGAATAATCTCAAAATCACGGTTGCGCCATCTCCAATCCTCGTCTCACTCTTTCTTTTCTTCTTTGTTCTTCCCTTCCTTCGAAATGGTCTCCTCCAGTGTCCTTGGCTTCCCTCGCATCGGTGCTCATCCTTTTCACTCCTGTTCGATCCCAACTGACGCCGTCTCCACCTAGGTGCACACCGTGAGGTTAAGAAGGCCGTCGAAGCTTACTGGGCCGGCAAACTCTCCGCTGCTGACCTCCAGAAGACTGCTGCAGATGTTCGAAAGACTAACTGGAACAACCTCAAGGATCGCAAGGTTGACTTGATTCCCAGGTTTTTCGCTCGCTTCCTTGGTCACGGCACATACTTACTCTCGCTCAGCGGTGACTTCACCCTCTACGATCATGTCCTGGATCATTCCGCCGCGTTCAACGTCATCCCTAAGCGCTATGTTGGACTTGGTCTGTCCGACCTCGATGTGTTCTTCGCGCTTGGTCGTGGTCGTCAAGCCGATGGAGTCGATGTCCCTGCTTGTGAAATGAAAAAGTGGTCAGTTTATTAATTATTCCACTACTCTGTTGCTCGTGCCTCATTTACTACTGTCTCGTAGGTTCGACTCTAACTACCACTACGTTGTCCCAGAACTCTCCGAGGGGACCGACTTCAAGTTGTTGTACAACAAAGCCCTCCAGGAGTACAAAGAAGCCAAAGAACTCGGAATCACTACTCGTCCAGTGGTCCTGGGACCAATCTCTTACCTCGTACTCGGAAAGGCTGCAAAGGAAGCATCCGCCAACTTCCAGCCCATCTCCTTACTCTCCAAGATCTTACCCGTCTACAAACAGTTGTTGTCGGAGCTCAAGGCTGCTGGCGTTGATTCTGTCCAGGTTGACGAGCCAATTCTGGTTCTTGACAAAGCCTCGGAACTCGACAAGCAATACTCTATCGCATACGCTGAACTGGTTCCGGTCGCTCCGAAAATTATGTTGACGACCTACTTCTCTCGTCTGGGTTCCAACCTGAACTTTATCGCCAAGCTTCCTGTTGCCGGTCTCCACATCGACCTGACTCGCGCACCTGGACAGCTCGATGATGTTGTAGAAGCGATTAAACCTACCCCAATTGTTCTCTCTCTTGGCGTTGTTTCTGGGAGAAATGTTTGGAAGGCCGACTTTGCCACAGCAATCAAACAGGGTCAGAAGGCCATCGCCGCCCTTGGACAAGATCGCGTAATCATTGCGACATCATCTTCTCTTTTACACACTCCTGTAACTCTGGCCAATGAGGGGCAGTTAAGCCCAGCGCAGAAGGATTGGTTCTCCTTCGCATTGGAAAAGGCTGCGGAAGTCGCGACAATCGCTGCCGTCCTATCCGGTTCCCAGGACTCAGAAGTAGCCGCTGCTCTGGAAGCGAATAGGATATCCATCGCAAAACGTCGCGATTTTGAACATACATCCGATGATGCCGTTCGCAAGCGTGTTGCTGCCATTACACCTGCCATGTACCACCGCAAGAGTCCATTCGCCACTCGCAGCCAGGTTCAAGAGCGAGAGCTCAAACTGCCCAGGTTCCCCACAACTACGATAGGTTCTTTCCCCGTGAGTATCTAATTTTCGCGGGGACCGACGATTTTCTCACGGTATCTCATAGCAAACTAAAGAGATCCGCACTGCACGTGCAAAACTTGGCAAGGGCGAAATCAGCGAGGCCGAGTATGACAAGTTCATCGAAAAGGAGATTGAACTTGTCGTCCGTTTCCAAGAGAAGGTCGGGCTCGACCTTCTTGTCCACGGAGAACCGGAGCGAAATGACATGGTTCAATACTTCGGTGAACAATTGAACGGTTTCGTTTTTACCCAGAACGGATGGGTCCAGTCTTATGGTTCTCGGTCAGTTACTGGATGTGAACGTGTCGACTTTATCTGATGAACTCCTTTCAGCTACGTGCGGCCCCCAATCATTGTCTCCGATGTCAGTCGTTCGAAGCCCATGACCGTAAGATGGAGCAAATACGCACAGAGCATCACAGAGAAACCCATGAAGGGTATGCTTACCGGCCCAGTCACGATTTTGAACTGGTCATTCCCTCGCGAGGACGTGTCACGAAAGCTGCAAGCTCAGCAATTGGCTTTGGCACTTCGTGACGAAGTCATTGATCTCGAGGCTGCTGGTATAGCTGCCATTCAAGTCGATGAACCGGCCATCCGTGAGGGTGTAAGTTGACTTTACGTGATAAACGCAGGTTTATCTGACATTTTTACCAGTTGCCTCTTCGTAACTCTGATTGGGACGAGTACCTCGAGTGGGCGGTTGACACCTTCAAGCTCGCGACCGCGGGTGTTCGTGATGACACTCAAACTCACTCCCACTTCTGCTACTCCGACTTTGGCGATATTTTCCCATCTATCCAACGTCTTGATGCCGATGTCATTTCCATCGAGTTCTCGAAGAGTGATATGAAATTGTTGCACACCTTCAAACAATACGGGTACTCAAACCAGATTGGTCCTGGTGTCTATGATATCCACTCTCCACGAGTTCCCAGTGAACAGGAGATCATAGACCGTCTAAAGGTCACTCTTGATATCATTCCTGATCATTTGGTGTTCGTCAATCCCGACTGCGGATTGAAGACGCGTGGTTGGAAGGAGACTGAAGGTACACTGTTTTTCTTACACATTTCGAAGTATACTGACCGTTCTTTCCAGCCTCTCTGACTAACCTGGTCGCTGCTGCTCGCTGGGCCCGCACCCGCCCTTAATTCCTTATCATTGCGCTTCAACAGCGCCCATGGAGTGGTTAATTTATCAGGGTCTTCTCGCGTCCGCGGAGGCTTTGCACTTGACCTTGGGTAGTTGTGTTGCGAAAATATTATGTCCGGTCCGGTGAGAGCACTGGGAGGACAGTGCAGATGGATGCTACTTCGTGGGCCCGTCAAGTGTCTCCTTGGGAGGCGGGAACTTGGCATGATTTTGAGCGTAGTATTCGGATTTCAACAATCCTCAGTTGTATTGTATCTTATCCTCAATGCAAGTATGTTTGTGCCGGCGTTGGGCAAGAGATTGTGTAGTAGAAACTAGAGAATGGCGCGGTAAAATGACAAGAATCATGACTACCAGAAATAGTCCTTGGGGCAGCGGAAATGGTGTCTATCCGAAACAAATGCCGAATCATGATGTGTGTAAATGCCAATAAGTTATCGTAACGACTTCATTTGTCAAGTCTCACGCATGAGGTATTGAACCCCTCGGTGAGTGACGCTCTTCCTGTTAATGGATCGGGAGTCAACAAAAGACGCTTATACTCGGTAATGATACACTACAAACCTCGTTCTTTCCACGAGCAAACACGCTGAGCAGTCTTGGTCGACTCTGTTGATGCTTTCTCCCAGGATCCTGTTCAGGTGGAACTAGCTCTGCGGCTTCCGGCTCATCCACGAGGGTTATCCCAGTCAAACTATTGCCGAAAGCGAAACTGCTGCTGTCGCTGGGAATGTCCGCACTCGACGACGATCTTCGTGGTGCATATTCTCGCACCGTAACATTCTTCTTCCCTCGAAAAACAAACTTCTTAGACGCCGAGCGAGACTCGTTCTGCGAAGCATTTTTGGCGGGAATCAGTTTCGTCTTAGCAAAGAGCTCGCGAGCGACTGGGAGCACTGGAACGAGTGGTTGGTGAAAAGCCATACGAACCCAGCCCCTCCATGTGAGATCGCTGGGTAGAAATTGATCGACCAGTTCTTCAAACTATGACAAAATTGATAAGCATCTCGCAGGGTAGAGAAATACACTTACACTCCAAGTTTGATTACGGAATTCCAGTGCATGTGTACGAATCCGTGCATCACGGCACTCGAAAGACTCCGCCTTCATAATACTCAACAGGAGTTCGATACTAGTTGAAAGCTGAGCCAAGTTAAATTAAAATGGACATATTACCGACCTCGAGATTTTCACTAAAACGAATGTCTTCTGAGAAGATCGCGTTTTCATTTCCACAGCATCATCTTTTCCAGGTTTATTTTCTCGATTGACCTTCCAAATACTTCGTGAGTCCTCAGCGATGTTCAATTCTGGGGTCGCAGCTTGGCCAAAGGAAGTTTCAATCGACGTCTTGGTGACTTCAGCAGCAGCGGTCCGCAAATCAGTGAACGACCTAGAGGGTCTCAACTTTCTCAAGCTTGGTACAAGCCGGCTGGAATCCAATGATCCGCGCTGTCTTTGCAACGGAGTAGAATCTAGGGAAGACCGAGTGGGAGACCGTTCCAAATGATGATGTAATTCGGGTGTGTCATGGATAGTCCATCGTGTATCTGTCTGATTCCTCCCACGCCGAGCGGGCCAGACATATTCCATGATTTGTTGTCCAAGACGAGCATCGAGCTGCAGACGGATGGGATGAAAATCGAGCTGGAATTTCTCGTAAATTGTAATTCCGCCCACGGGTGCAAGGACTGTCCAATCAGCATCGAGGAAAAGATCTCTCTACTCACTTGATTAGAACCGCCGAAAGCAATTAAGAACGGAAAATACCTTGTAAAGCGGATGGTTAGAAGGTTCTTCGTATTTCGAGACTATTTCTGTCCACACTGCATCTGGAGACCCGTCGAAAACTTGTAGGTCGGCAACCGTCAGTTGGTTGACAGTAGAGCTATCCTGTTTGCTCAGCCACGAGAAATCAATATCGTGCACAGCGAGCTTCGCAAGCAGGTCCCGTTTATCGTCCAGCATCCTCCAAGAGATTTCCGACGAGGAGGCGTGAAGAAGAAGTGCAGATTTATGGTCTGAACGACCATCAGTCCTGCTCTGCGCCAATCGGATGGCATCAAAAATCAAGTTGAGCTCTTCCGCTAGGTGTGCTTTGAGCCTGAGGATCTGTGATTTTGTCTGGGGACGGCTATCCTGCGTTTGGTGGTTGAGATCGTGATGGGTCTCGAGTACGGTCCTGAGACGGCCCTGAAGATCGGAGACGACACTGGCAACAGACCTCAAATCCGTAAAGTCGTATGCAAAAAGCAATGTTTCCAATTTTTCCAACCGTGCTTTATGTGCCACATCTGAAAACAGGACTAGATGTGTAATGACGTTAGAAATAAACTGGAAGTGTCGATCGTTTGCCGATACTGTAAAGCGGGGAACATGGACTTGCACCAGATCCTGGTTTCCAACGAGTCAAACGCATATATCGAGTCGATTTTGAATACTCAACAGTATCGTCCTGTAGATGGGCCTGCCTTCCTCTCTGTGAATGGTCTGATTTCGGACAGGCGGAGGAAGCAACATCGTGGTGAAGCCTGAGGCGATTAAACCGGTCATATAGGCAATTAGCATTGGTTTGAGGAACGATGCGGTCAAAAGAATCGCTCTCGCAACGATAATCAAGTAACACCTCTAGAGGGACTGAACCACTGTCATATGAACCAGAATCTGTTGGGCAGAAGGTCTGGAGACCATCTAATGACATGTAGTTCCTTTTTCGAGGTCGAGAGTCAGTCAAGCCATCTGCGCGCGGAAAAAATTACCTGTGCATAATGTGACCACTAATAGGATCTTCCAAATTGTTCGCATCCATTATTTTGAACACTTGCAATCTGGACTGTATTGCAGCAAGGATTACGATCGATTCTGCGTCAATATTGGAAGAAGGATCAGTGCTCTTCAAAATAATTTGTGGCTTTAACAGTAGGCAGAAGTGCCTTTTCCGAAGAACAACCCCTTCTTCCCACCCATCTAAAGGCTTGATGTCGGCTGGATCAGGGGTGACATCTGCTTGGACGTCCGGTGATGTGCTAAGTCGTCCTCCGGTAAGCATTTTGCGCAATGCGGAGGCCGCTGCATGTGCGGCACCGACAGAAGGCTTAGATTTCTCTGAGTTGTTGCCAATTGCCTGACGAATGATGGCTTCGGATTGGTCTCGGATAAATTTGACAGCACTTGTGCCCGTGCTCAGCAAGAAACTCATACAGCTGCAGCTACTTACCGGGTTGCCATGTGATACTCATACCCACGGCGAGCTCTGGAACAGTTATAGTATCGCATTAAAACCTGTCGAGATGATGAGATTCGTATCCCTGAACAGAGAAAAAAGCCCACATCGCGAACCGCACTGCACATAAAAAGGTTCGGAGAGTGCACTTGGTAGACATTCTCAAAATCGGCCCATTCGTTAGCGGAGACCATTTCAGCCGGCATGTAATAGCTCTCGACATTACTCCTGCGGGTACCCGCTGGATGCTGGTCCGCTGCTTGCAGGTGGTGAATATAGTCTTGGAGGAGGGTAACCATTTTATTCAGTGGATATTGTCTCTGAAAAACAAGTAAACACATTATACGTTTTGCACCTTCTAGGATTAAACGCACCTCAGAAAGTTGAGCCGACTTTACCTCCTCAACCATTTGCTGCAATGTTACGATTCGCTGTTCCGCCAAAGAAATCTCGACATGTGAGACAGCTGCAAATAGGGTTATCCGGTTACCAGGGGCGTTGCGGAGCTTCTTACAGGGTTCACTTCCAAGCAAGCAAGTGTGAGTGTCCTCATCACCAAATTTACTATTTTCCGCTTGGATTTCGGTAACATGCGAGTTCTTCTTGAGATATGTCACCTTGGGACAGGAAAGCACCGGAAACAACTGGATTCCAGAAGGATTATGTGCAGGGGACCAGTCCGTTTCAACGAAATCGTCACTGTTAAGCCATGACGGAGGAATATCTGTACGCGAAGGGGTTTCATCCTTATTGTTGTCATCGAGGTCAGTGGACAAGTGCATCGATCGTTTAAGAGGTTCAGGAAAAACGGCCAGTATAGCACGAAGGTCCACGTTCTTGACGACAACCTCGGCAGCATAGAATGGTTTGTGACGCACGACCTGAATGCTATCTGCGACTTTACCAGGTGCGATCGTTTCCTGATCCCTTTGATGCATGTCGGCTTGGAGATGGCTGACTTTGGCCTTTAAGCCTACGACGGTCGTAGTTCCGCTCTCCCATGACTCTCTGCTGTCATCGATGTACACATGTGTTATGAATAACTCGGGTATCGAAATTCGATATTTAAGGGTCGCCAAGTGACGTGCAAACTTCGGCGATAATATCCTCCGCGGATAAAGGGAACCTTGCCTGATTGGTAAAGATAGCCCATTGTCGAATAGTCCCCACCAGGACCAAAAACTAGCAAACGCCTTGGGCGTGAGGTGAAAGCTACTGGGTGCATCAGCAGTTGCTTGTCGAAGAGCCGAAATTATTGAGATGGAGAGATGGACAAAGTTTGATCGAAAACCGTGATAAGAATCATCGTTGGCCTGTTGCGTTTACGACAATCATTAAAAACTGTGGATAAAGGAAACTTACGTGTGGCTCAAATGGAACCGTCTTCACCAACTGTACGGTGTAATGTGGCCGGAAATGGAAGAGTCGGCAACCACGATCAAAGGGTGAGCCCGTACACTTGCAACATTCTAGACTGCTGCAGGTGCGTTCGAACACAGCCCCTACTCCAAAGCGGACGCCAGAACACAGGTTAGCGCACATCTTCAACCAATCATTTCTTGCAACAGTATGGCCTTGTGCATAAATGTCCCCAGGGCCACTCAAGGGTTCGAGCCTAATGCAGGTATAGCTTATATGAATGATGCGAAGAAAATGCTCACTTTGGTATGCATATGGACATAGAGTCACTTGTAATCTGTATGAGCTCCCGATCCTTGTTCCGAGATCCGATACTGATCTGTGGTTCACCTTGCCAGCAGAGCGCAAAACCGGCACCGTCATTGTCCACGATATATGGATCCCGATTGCCTAACGAAGTGTGAACAATTGCCTTCTAATATTTCGATTGTCCTACCTTTGATGTATAAGCGAACTTCCTCTTTGAACGAAACCTCGACAGTCCAATGGAAAATCAACCTCAACTTGTGGATCTCGTGAGCCAGATCACTTTGCGACGAGGATATGCTCACCTTGTCCCAAAACCCTATATGCGGGGATAAATCCCGAGCCTCGGGAGTCAAGCTATCTAGGACTCTGACAACATCCTGGATGGCTGGACCGTAACTAACAGCCCAGGCAAAGGCGGTTGTCTGATCCGTCAGGACTGATACAAGCGGCCGTGCGTATGTCTTTACTGGCATGAGGGTCTTTGGGACGCGAAGTACGAGAGGATGGTTGGGCGCGAGGCCGTCTTTGGTGTTATCCACGGGGCAAGAGATCCAATCAACTGACAGAGGAAGGCCGATTTCTTCTGCAATAACAAGATTGGAATCAAACACGAGTGAGGGAGATGTTCCTCCCCCTGTTCTGGAGGGAATGTAAAACAAAGGTAAGGGATAGTCGCGGAGTGAAACTTGAATAGTCATAAGAGAGATGTTGAGGTGCATGGGTATGAGCAAGGAGTAATTCGTGTCATGGGGAAGTCCACCCCCTTGCTCGTATAGAAAGGTGGTCAAGTGCTCAGGGGGAAAGGTAGGTCGTTGAACGCGCAGGTGAAACCCTGATAGAATAATGCGAAGCAGTGGAGGAATGCGCAATGTTTTCGCAGGCTTAACGAGATCGGGTGCTTTGGTGGGTCGTGTCAATGGTATCACACCGTGGAGTTCGCGATAAACTAATTCTTCCCGATTCACTCGATCTCGAGTGTGTTGGCGAAGCCTGGCTATCCAATCGAGACTATGTGTAGCATTCAAACGCTCACGAGCTTCCTGGATAGAGACTGAATGTTCTCTGCTAAATTGATAATCCGTGTTCACGAGTGGAGCATCCACAGTGGCTTGATTCCCCGAGATAACCGCCGTCGCCTTTGCATCGAAGGCTTCCTCCCGGTGAAGTCTGGCTTTGGCTGCAGTGAGGCCAACCCGGTAGTTAAACCCCAGCTGACTCTCAAAGGGATCATCCGCAGCCTCCAAACAAAACAATCGACAACTAAAGGTCAAGTCGGGTACGAGTTTCGCGGGCTCGGCCTCTGGAGTGGGGATAGGGGAGAACTTGGCACTTTGGACTACCTGGACCAGGTGCTTAACAGCCTTGATGGTAACTACCGCAGCAAGCTGAAGTTCAGCAAAAATATAGCCAGAGGGAATGCGGATCCGTAAGCTATCGCTGTCGATCAAAATTGGACCCTTCAAAGACGGGGCGAGCGACAGAGTACATCTATGTAACCGGCCGAGCTCCTCCCAAGTTTCTCCTGGTACTTCCGCGATCGACCGTCGTTGGTCGACTGGGACCCATATAAACAACGAATTAATAGAACAGCGAGCATCATGAGGCGTAAGAGCCAAGTTAAGATGATTAACTCGAGCGATTGCAGTTTTGTCCACGAACTGTGAACGGATCCGAATAGCTTTGACCGTGCCATGGACATTAAGTACAGCAGAGAACGCGGGAGGAGGTGGAGATTCTAGCACCCTCGATGAAGTCGCACACTGCTGCAGCGTATTAATCGTCTGCAAGGCAAGGAGAACTGAGTATATTAGACTGAGTTCGAAGCGCGCCTGTACGTCATCCACACTAAATGTCACATCACATGCAAATTCCGTGGAATTCACAGGAGTGAATTCGACGTCCGCGTTAACATCTTCAATTGAGAGGAGCTGTTTAGTATCCAGGAGGGGGCTGTCCCTTTCCGTAATGCGTGGGTCATCCATCGAAAATTCGTCTGCAGCAGCGGAGCGCACGGTTGTGTTCCAGAGCATGAGTTTTCCGATTATCTTATTTGCGCAGGAAACCTTCTCCAGAAGGGAGGTATCACCAAGCCTATCAACAGGCAAAGCCAACTTTGCCCTGGTTTGAGAGTATGACTGAGACAGTGGTAAAGCGTGGACCTGCTCGGTGTTTGCTGAACAATATCTCAGAGAAAAACCTGTACTGAACGCAACTCCACGCGTAATGTCCTTATCTGCATCGGGGTTGATATCAGAACCTGTAACGAACAAAACAAATCGTGCGATAGAGAGGGAGAGTGCATAACCAGGAGACAGAGTTGATGAGGAACGAGAATATCTTGGTGGGAGTGATGACCAATGGGCAGAGAACAATGACAATAACACACTCAGAATTCTGAGTCTTTCAGGGTGCCATAATTCCACTACCCCTGCCTCCGTATAGGAATGAAGATCGATGAATATTGTGCGAGTGTTCAATGTGGCATACACAGACTGATCTTCATCATTTGCCACTCCGAGTCCAGTCAGTGTCCCATTAGTTTCCAAAGCCTCCAAGGAGAATAGAGTTTCACTGCTCGTGCATTCAGAACCCCATCTAGACATGCGTCGTGTAGTGGCGTTTGAGGAGTGCGTGCGCAGTCGCAAAAAGACCGGGTATAAGAAGAAAGTGAAGGGGCATGTCATGCGGAACGGGAGGTCCCCATTAAAGGAGATGTGTTGAGTTGAGGCTGCTCCTAAGCGCATGTCGGAGGAAGAAGTAAAGACTATCCCTTCAGTTTCAAGTTCCATTGAGAACGGTTCTATGACCCCAGGAACATTGACACATATAACACGTGCAGAAATATGTCCCACTCTCGCGCTGATAGCAGTCCGAGGAATCGGCGAGATAACACTCGGCAAGAAGGGCTCCGGATCTCCTTGAGATACATTGGTGGGAGAGCTGAACTCTGAGATTAGGCTGAACAGCATATCATGTTTGTCTGCAAATGCCAGGGAAGTAATCTGGACCTCAAGGAACATAGACGGTAGATTGGCACCAGAGCAAGGAGTATCGGGAAACTTCATTGACGACCAATCTGACAACGTAGCGTCGACAGAGGTGGAAACAACAGATAAAATGGGAGTGTTGGACTGCGCCACCCCACTTGACCGATATAACGAGACGTCCCGGAGTCCTAGACGAAATAAGAACGCCTGAGAAATGGTTGATGATTCCTTTCCTAGCCAAGCACGGTGAACAGAGTTCACGGTCGGGTCGCTGGGCTCACAAG
Source organism: Solioccasus polychromus (assembly GCA_038090335.1). Lineage (NCBI taxonomy): Eukaryota > Fungi > Basidiomycota > Agaricomycetes > Boletales > Boletaceae > Solioccasus > Solioccasus polychromus. Next base: position 17,736 of record JBBPMM010000086.1, on the reverse strand, counting down.
AGCAGGCAACTGCCCTGAAAACGACTTTATACTGGTGATGGCCAATTTTCTGGGATACCGTAACGGAATCCAGATCAAGACGAGCATTCGCAATAAGTTCAAGGGGCTGCAACATCAACGACTTAGCACAGACTTAGAGAAATACAGTGCATACACACTTTTACGTTCGGAGTCCTTTGCTTTGCCATAGCTTGGAGACGAAAATCGGAAACTGTGGGAGCCTTGGCCATGTCAATAAATTACTGATGAGCTCTCCGCAGGTACTTACTGCATTGAAGGGACTCTTTAACCACGGAGAGCTAGCTGTAGTGAGAGAGCTGGGAAGTGGATCGATAGAGTTCTCGGTCGCTCTCTTGAAGTATAAGAACCAACGACGAAGGTTGTCGGTATCTATGTGGATGGCTCCAACCTTGACTTGATTATGGACACTACTTGGTTCAATAGTACCGTCTCTTGGGCTGAATTGGGCCGAACCACTAACAAGAAACGAGTCAGATGAGCGTAATATTGTCCCACTTTCAGTTACGCCTAAGTTCTGGGTCAGTGCCGGCTGAATAAATTCTCTACTCAACATACCCATCTGCGCTAATCCATCTGGCAGGATAAAACAATGGATCTGTTTTATTGCAAGATCATATGAAATAGAACCTGTCATTTGTCCCAACGTATCGTTCCAGGTGCGTGTCCAAGCACGTTTGAACCCATGAGAAAGACGCGACTTCCAAGCACCCATCGCAAGGGCTTGTGCACTCAGCACATGGTTGTTTGAAGGGACATAATCTCCGGAAGGGCGCAATTGAGGGCTCCGAGAGAAGGAAACATGACCCTTGAACGCGACGTCCTGTACAGTAAGCTGGACTTGAGGAGAGCTAACGTATGAGATGATCACTCGATCAATATCTACTTGGACTGTTTCCATAAGCCTTGGGATGAAACGAATAATTTGCTGGAGCGTTGCAGTTACGACGAGGCGAATGACAGGCCGAACCGCAGGATCAAATATGACGTACAGGCTTGACATGACAGAACACAAGTAGAGCACTATAGGGGAAGGGGAAAGGTTTGCAAGTGTGAGTCCACGTCGATGGGATGCGCGTGGCGGGGGCAGACGAGGGACTGGGGGAGGCTCAATCTCTAATTTGAAACCTTCGATGCGAAAGAATAGTCTTCTTGGCCCATCGTCTGTGGAGGAACGGTAGGAATATACAAAACGATCAATTCGCCAGGTCTTGTTCCCTTTACGAAAGTATAACCCGCGAACCGAGCGCAAGCTAACGCTCCGGACTCGAATGTGGCTGGAGCAGCGCATAAGGACATATGGGGCGAGATAAACGCGGGCGATATATAGGAAAAAAAGGACGCCGAGGGGCCAAGATGCAAGTAGGATCCAAGAGGATACGCTGGTCGGCCATTTGAGCAACAAGACGGCGCCAAGTGTGAGACTTGTGAATAGTAACCTCGAACGGTATTGGACGAAAGGCATTTCCGACGAGGTAAAGAGTTAAAGAAACTAAACGAGCGTTGGAGGACGGGTGAATGTCAAGGCACAAAGCAAAACGCACAAAATCCAAGTAGTACTAGAATGCACACGTGACCCCAGGAAAACCATATAGTGCAATGTGGCATGAGTATCATAGTTTTACACAACACATAGCAACCATATATCTTTCCTCGTAGAATCGCAAACTCAAAACACCATCTGATGAGGGTATTGGCCCTTCGTAAGACCAAAACTAGCTTTCAAGTACTTGGCCAGGTTTGTCTGCTTCTGAACCGCCGCAATGACAACCTTGTCAACCTCCTTCTGGTCAGCTGATTTGGCTTCCGGGAAAGGGTCCTTTGGCTTGGGCTTTCCCTCCTCGAAGAATTCTGCCTCTGCAGTCGTCGCACCCTTCACGACGGGTTTAGCAAAATATGCGTCGTTGATCTTGGAGTCGACCTATTGAAAATCAATATGATGTTTCGTTGGAACTGGAAAAGCACGCACTTCAAAGCCGTCCAAGTCAACCTTGGTCGAGGTAGCAATGACATATGCTTGGTTTACCCTCCGCAACGGAACACCATTAATCTTGTAGGGTCCCGTCACCAACAACAGTCCACTCTCCAGCTGCTTCAAGAACACCACTCTTTTCCCTCTAAAACGACCGGCGAGCACGATGAGGACGGTGCCTGTAACGATAGATGGGCGGAGCTTAGTTGGTTTAGGCGATTTGCGGGTCTGCTTTGGTTGACGAATATCTTCTGCGGGATAGTAGCGGGGTGCCTTTGACGTAGGCACGAGACGGGTGCTGCCGTTCTTCTCACCGCCAACCTGAACCTCCTTCGTCGCAGGAGCCTCTGGCTCCGATTTTTTGAGGGCCTTCAAGCTACGACGAGCAGCGGCCTGGGGCCTCCGACCTGAAATTCCGGGTGCAAGTTGTTTGCTACGAGCCATCTGAAGCCGCGGGGATCAGCAACAATACATCCAGAGGGCCAACGAGACATCCAACAGCAGACAATCCTTTCACCAAATAAACGGTGGTGGTTTGGCATGACGTGATGGATCTGTGAATCTAGCCAGAGGAAAATGGCACTTACTAGTCGCCAGTCTTGAGGATTTTGTTGTCGAGGTCGTCGATCGTCACGATGAGGTATGCAGTGGTGTTTCGGAGTTTAATTTGCGAGAACAATATTCCTTATATATCCCACATGGATCTCTCAACTATACTTACAATTCCTTGGATCCATATACATACTGGCGCATCAATACCCGCTCTGTAACCATGTCTCCGGACGGAAATTTGGAAGGTGCGACTCTTTTTTGCTCACATTCATTTCTTCTCAAAGTCGCGGAAAGATCCCCGCATGGTCATTTGGTTTGACATTGATAACACACTCTATTCTGCCAGTACTAAGATATCGCACGCGATGGGCGAAAGGATCCATGGTATGTTCGCTCAAAATGGATGAAAATAATTCTTAAAGGCATTTCCTGGAGCATACTTCGTCTCCCTGGGCCTCGATGAAGAAGAAGCATCAGAATTGCATCTTAGCTATTACAAGCAATACGGACTTGCTCTACGCGGGCTCACGCGACACCATGACATTGGTAATTCAATCAAGTAGTAGCATATAACCCTTGATGATAGACCGCCATTCAGACCCTCTAGATTTTGATCAGAAATGTGATGGTACTCTCCCTTTGGAAGACTGTATCAAGCCGGATCCGAAACTGAGAAAATTGCTCGAAGACCTAGACAGGACAAAAGTACGCGTTTGGGCTCTGACAAATGCGTACAAAAATGTATGTTCCGCATCAGAAAGTTGAGACGAATTCTCATAAATGTTCCAGCATGCCAAAAGGGTGCTCAAGATCTTGGATGTCCAAGATCAAATAGAAGGACTTGTCTACTGTGACTACGAGCAACCGAACTTCACTTGCAAGCCAGAACCAGAGTACTTTCATAACGTGAGAATACATCTACTCCTATACCTCAAAACTGACCACCCATCGGCGTCATTTTGATAGGCGATGAAAATCGCTAACATTTCTGATCCTTCAAAATGCTTATTCATCGACGACAGCAAGTTAAATGTTATTGCTGCTAAACAACTGGGGTGGGGCCGTTGCGCACATTTCCACGAGACAGGATTAGATGTCGTAGAAGGCGGGAAGAAGAAGACATTAGGGCTAGACAGTGACACAGCAGCGGATGGGCAAGGGATTGCGGTGATCAGTGGTCTAGAAGAGCTTAGAACAATATGGCCAGACGTTTTTTCCAGTTGAGTGCGTATGTACAGGAAAATGTGTAAATGGACGGTCCGGTCAAACTAACATGACAGCGACAACTTGGGATGTCTCATTCACCTCCAATATTACTCCGTCGTAAGCGTATAGTCCTGCGCAAAGGTGTTAACAAGTTTTCGATCTCAAAACACCGATCTCACTTGAAGAGGCACTCGGTAGTGTGATGTTATCTTCATATTCGGAACGATCGTGCACCATTGATGGTGGAGGATCTTTCGGGCTGAGAAAGTGACTGATTGCTTCGAACTGAGACAGTTGTCATACTGGAAGGCAAAAAGAATGAGAACAATTACTTTATCTGTGTAACGCATCCTCGGTGGCGAGTCTGGTGGATTGAGTTACAGCCTCATCAAGTAAAATGAAAATGCCAACCATCTTCATCATCTTCTGGTTTTCCCTCTAGCTCCCATGGACATCGTTTATATTGTTGGAATAAAGGGGAACCCGGCTTAAAGCGACCTTAACTTGGGGCAAATCAGTATGAAATGCTTGCTACTCACAACGTTGGAGTGCAGTATGATCTTGCGAACCAGGTGTGTTTGACCAGAAATCAGGAAGTCGAGACCATGGCTAAAGTAATTATAAAAGTCTAACGGCTGTTACAAGAGTCATCCACGGAGAGTTCCTGACTCACAATCTGTACTTTGGTTCTCATCTTCCAGCTGGGGATTTGGTGAATGAATTGCCATACGCTCATCATCTTTATAATATATTTTTGATGGCGCTCCTAGGTCAATATTGAGATCTTGAGTAGTTGTTTCGCCCAAGCGGACGTGAAGAGACATGGTCGAGGGACCAGAAGGACCATAGAAGTGAAGTACAACGCCATTGTTAATCTACAGACGCAGGGTGGGGACGAGGCATGCAGACGAGATTCAGCGTTCAGCGTTACCTTGACAATAGCTCGCGAAATCTCCCCGTACATCGCAGGACAAAGAGTAACTTCGTCGAGAGGATCACGCCCTCCATCATGTGCGTCCTTCTGTGTGACGATGATACGCTTGACTTCTTTAGATCTATTATCTGCATTTGCGTGCGACGAAACGCCTCTGAGGCCATCACCGATAGCATCATCGTCGAAGCTGAACCAAACACCGGGATACCTCAGCTCGTCTCCCGGATATGTCGGACCAAAGGTTCGACTAATGTGTATCTTTAACAATGACTCTTCCCCGGAACAGAGGACGGTATCTTTGTACCGCAGCACTATTGGAGGATGAGAATCCCTGGGCTTTCTTAAGCAAATCGTATGTAGTCGCTGATGGTAGGCAGAGAAGAGAAGATCAAAGTACGGGCGCAGGTGAAGGATTACGGGTGTTGTCGAAGCATTCTCGGGGTCGAATTTGACCTCTATTTGAGGGAACAGATGTTGGAGTGTTCGCAGAGTGGAGATGACCGACCAGAGAGATGAACCTAAGTTCCCGCATTAGACTGGCTACAGTTTCGTCAAGAGCGCGACAACAGGCCTAATTCAAACATTCCTATGCCCAATCCCGGTCTAATGTCGAGGTCTAGTGTCGCAAACATGATCGGTGTTGCGTGCTAACGAAGCTACCCAATTCGGCGCCTTCAGCGAGTGTTCAAGGGTCAGGTGACCTGATACATAAACACAACCTTGGTGTTTCCGTTAGTGTCAGCCTCGAAACGACATGGCTGACGAACGCCAGAGAATCATAATCAAGGTTCGATGCGACCTTATACTGTACTCCCAAACACTGCATTCATTTTTCCTAGGTTTTCCGCAAGTACAGTCACTCACTTGGACCAGAAGTCCTGCAGTTTCTGGAAGAGATTCTTGATCGTCACGAAATTGCCGATGAAGAAATCGAGTTTTCGATCGAGACAATTGCGAGAGAGTATAATAAACAAGATGGTAATATACTTTCAATGACTATTATGCGACTAGCTGAATATTTGAATAGACGCCGCCATGAAGGTATCCGTGCCTATCCTCCGGAGAGTATACGAAGCACTTCAAGATCAAGGCTCCGGCAGTCACGCCGAAACTGAGCTGCTTGATCCTGAAAGCCATCTGTATGTAATTGATGCCTTTGATATGCCAGCCTGGAACTGGTCGCACGAACGAGGGACTTTTGAAAGGTAGACCTTTCGTTATCTGCTGTTTTTCCACTGTCGTGAGGCCCAAAGATCTTCGGTGCCACCCACCATGTCTGGCACAGCAGAGTCACGCATTACCTCCGCACGGAACAGGCTTCATATCGTTAAGCAGAGTATACTACGCAACGAACATTTTTCACCTTCCACATTACCCTCTCGTGATCGGGAGCATCTGGTGACGGTATGGTCGAGGCAACGATATCAAGCGAGATATATTCCAATGTGTCCTGAGACAGCTAAAATCGACGAAACAACTTCTGGGGAGAACGGGAGAAAGGTTTCTACTCCTTGGGATGCTTGCGCACAACATGGAAGGGAAACTTTGTCTTGAAGATGCTGAAGGAGACGTTGTGCTAGACGTGAACAAGCTGGTAGGGTTTTCAATACCACTGTCTTGCTTGAGGAGTTTACTGTAACAAAGGAGGATCCTGGCGAGGGATTGTACACCGAAGGTTGTATTGCTCTCGTTGAAGGCGAGTATACGGAAGAAGGTACCCTGGAAGTGATTGCTATCGGCCAACCACCCTGTGAAGATCGTGAGACTGCTCGGTAAGTCATCTGCAGATAGGATGCGAAGAGATCACTCATGTTTGTAGTTCAATATATGGTCATATAGATTTTCTTGGGAAGGGTTCAACCACATTATTGGAAGATGTACGTTAGTTTTCATCGTTGTGACCCGTGGTTGATCTCCATGCAGTTAAACTATGCTCGCCGCGTTCGAGAGGAGCTTTCGGACGTCTACTTCTTTTTCTTGTCCGATGTTTGGCTGGACAACCCGAAAACTTTCATCGGGCTTCAAAAGATGTTTGACAATTGCATCGAAAACAGTTTCATACCTAGGGTTATTGTTATGTGTGGAAACTTCACCAGTCGATCAATCATCCAAGGGAGCGGGCAAGATATTCAACGATATCATGGCATGTTGGAATTTAATCCAATATATCATCAACTGAAATTTGTTGCACAGAGAACTTCGATTTCCTTGGCCAACTTATTGCTTCATATCCTCAGATAACCCGTACAACTCATTTCGTTTTTGTTCCCGGCCCGCTTGATCTGACGAGCAACGTGACTATGCCACGAAGACCGATACTTTCATCTTTCACGTCTCAGCTCAGGGCAAAAGTCCCAAAGGTACACTTTGCGAGTAATCCTTGTCGCTTGAAATTCTTTGCACAGGAGATTGTCATCTTCCGAGAGGATACTATGGCTAGAATGTTGCGAAATACAATGGAAGTCAAGCCTAATGTCATGGGGGAGGATCTCAGAAAATATGTAAGCTATATCTTTTATCTCTCGGTTTGTACTGAGTAGATGTTTCGAGCTCGTTCAAACGATTTTAGACCAAAGCCATCTGACGCCGTTGACGACTCATATCCAGCCAACATTGAGTGATTATGATCACGCGCTGCGCCTATACCCACTCCCAACAGCTGTAAGTTACTGCGCTCCCATTCAAACTTTCTGTTGTTGAATTGCATTGCTACACTAAAGCTCGTCCTTGCCGACAAATACGAAAAGTACAAACTAACCTATTCTGGTTGCCACGTTTTTAACCCCGGAAGCTTCCTTACAAAATCGTTTTCGTTTTCAACTTATTGTCCAGCGGAGACCAGCTCAGAAGAAGGTGTCATTGACATGAGTGCAGAAGACTGAATATTTAGTACTTGTCCATTACTCTGTATTCCATTGTTTGACGTCGGAAAAAATCATCATCTCCGATGTTGGCTCGTTATTCTCGCTGTGTTCTTCGCCGGTCTGGCCACCAGCAACTTCAGCTGCGTTTCTCTCTGAATCAGCGTCGAAGGACTTTTGTTGGATTAGATGTCCTCAAAGATGGTTTCCTCGACCTTGCAACCGCCCTACCAATTCCTCCGTCATGGCCAATGTATTCCACAACAATCATCCTTTGTACAGTGGCTACTCGACTAGCTCTCACAGTTCCGTTTTCGGCATGGGTGAATTGTTACATGTTCCACTCCGAACTCTTTACTGATGTTGTGTAGTCCAAACGGAGACAGTGGAGGGCGGAAGAACAGGTTTTGCCTCGCCTGGAGGCGGAAGCACCGGTTATTGCGAGAAGTGTCCTTGAGGGTATGCAAAAAGAGAAAGTGCGAGGTACGAAGGAGGAGTTGCAGTCAATTCATCGTGCCAGGGTGAAAGAAGCCGTATGGTTCTGTCGTATCGACTCATTGACGTGCACTGAATCCACCCGCTAGGTTACAGCGCGCCGGAAAGAACTGTTTGCAGAATATCGCTGTCAACCCATCGTGACAATGGCCATACCACCCCTCACTCAGTTGCCCATTTTTGTCGGGGGCTCTGTCGTACTCGCGCATATATCACAGCACCCCACACCGTTTGACTCCGAGTCTTTTCTCACTCTTTCCACGCTCGTACATCCGGACCCGACTGCGACATTGCCGATCGTACTTGGTTTCATTACACTGGCAAATGTAGAGAGTTCTAGATGGTTCATGACGGACTATCAACGTAGACGCGAAGCCCAGGTGCAAAAGTGGAAGGAGGAGAGGATTGCAAAAGGCGAAAGGGTGGTTGAACCGCAAAAGATTATCAAGTCTGCTCTCAGATTAGTGTCTGTCGGGCGGATCCTCGTTGCAGCCATGGTCCCTGGGGTAATTCTTCTCTTTTCCCTTCTCGTATCATCGATCTCTTGGGCTCATCCGTCTCACAGAGTATTGCCTTGTACTGGGTAACATCGGCTGCCTTTGGGCTTGTGCAGACTTGGTTGTTTGACTACTGGGAATTACGAAGGAAGAAAAGATTGGCAGGGTCACCTTTGACGACACCGCTGCCGCCTTCATCAGCGGTTCCACTCCCCGCAGTCCGAGTCAGTCGCGTACGGAAAAAGGTGTAGATGATTTGGTAAGTACTAGTTCCGTTCGCAACCAATGACGACAGAAAGTGGTTCGAGGGACCCTCCGTGACTATCCTTGTCGAGCAAGTGGTGCCCAGTGAATGAAGTCTTGATCTAATCTGATTTTTTTTTCATCCTGTTTATAACCTGAAACTTATGCTAATTGGAATTCACAGCGTTGGTGTAGAGACATACCGTGGTACATACATACTTGTGATAAACGAGCATAGCCACCAGTAGACTTAATTATGATCAACTACATCTTGCTCGTGTCACGACAAGGCTCGTCCCACATCCATAGAGAAAGAAAATGATATAACGTCTCACATTGGAATATTTCATCAGGAAAAGTACGCCTTGCAAAATGGTTTACAACAATGGCTCCAAAGGTCAAGGCCAAGATCGTGAAGGACGTTACCCAGCTAGTCTTGGCTCGACGCACACGAATGTGTAACTTCTTAGAGTACAAGGGTGTGTCCTTATCTTTGGTTCAGATTTGCGATTGACAGGGATGGCGGGGACGTTGGCGTGTAACTCGCTGGTCATATCGCAGACACGAAAGTCGTGTACCGGAGATACGCTTCGCTGTTCTTCGTCTGCGGGATTGGTTCTGCCGACAACGAGCTCATCACACTCGAAATCATTCATCGTTATGTGGAGGTGTTAGACAGATACTTTGGAAATGTACGTCGTCCTCTGCCGTCCTTGTATCTGAGAGCCTGACTACGCCATTGGACAGGTGTGCGAGCTGGACCTGTGAGTGGGAACGTTTAGTTGGTCTATTGGACGCTTTGTGATGGTTCTGCAGTATATTCAACTTCCAAAAGGCATACGCCGTAGGTCCTCTTCCGTGCTCGAGCACTTGGGGCTTATAGCCGTACAGATTCTCGACGAACTTATCATTGCTGGAGAATTGCAAGAATCTTCAAAGAAATCTGTCTTACGCGTGGTTTGTTTGTAGTACAACTGACGATTATTACTAGCTCACTATGCATTCGCAGGTCACACAATCCGATAGCGTGGAAGATCAGGAGGGCAGCGATGATATAATGGGACGTCTAGCAGCACGCAGTGGTTAGATGTCCTCCCTCTCCTTTTTTTTGTATCCCTCGAACTTTTTTTTTTTTATCAAGGACCGATGACTCGTTGAATTCCATGGATGAGAACCCGGTAAACATGCATGCAGGCACTAACGGCTAATAGAGTCGAAGGATACGTCGCTTAATGATACAGATTCAGTGATATGGTGGATGCAATAATCTGTAGTAAGGCACGCTATGAACCTGTAGTCTTACTTTTCGGTTTATTTAAAATATGCCATCGTACAAGGTTGAGTGTTGCGATAGAGTCTTCTACTGAGGAATGGCCGGTTGATCCGTCTCCGGTTTGGATCGATATTCCAAGATGTTCCTTCGCGCTGGTAGGTCATAGTAAGTGTACGCTGAAACGGGAGCGGAATGAACGAACAGATCCTTCAAAGACCTCCTGTATGGTCGTCCAGCTCGATGAGGAAAGAGGACTGCCGTATCAATACAGTGATGATGTATCATACGCAATGTCTTGAGGTCATTCTCCAGACCATGTCCGATGATGATCGTCTCGGAATTAATGAACGCGTCGAGCGATTGTCGTATCAAAGGAAGTGTCAATGATGCCTTGCAATGTTCCTCCTTCGTGATGCCCGAAAATCGGGTGTTGTAATCACTAGAAACAGTTAGACTTGAAATGAAGTGTTGCAGAGAGTGACACCGACATGACCTCGATGCCATCGTCCATTCGAACTAGTTCGTCGAAAATCTTGGTCCCAGCACCGTCAACAACCGAGACTCGGGCCACGCGCATGCCACCTGTGGTGTAAATCATCTCGCAATCTAGGGCTACGACATCAAAGGCCGTGTCAGCAGCGGAAGCGTCTCCATCGCAAGATTTTTGAGGTCTTGTGAGCGAAAATGGTTGACGGACGTGAAGATCATTTGGGTCCGATTCATACATGACATGAAATCCTTTCGAACAACCGTCCTCGCTTGTGACTTTTGAACAACAGGAGTACACGCGTAGTTTCTCGCCTTACAAGGTTCAGAATGAACGACGACGATATGGATATCCCGCACATACCATTGATCGATTTACTAAATGGTTTCCCCCAGTGAAACGTGCACTCGTCGTGCGCAGGGGTGTTGGTGACCAAATAAGGCTGACCGCAACGGTCGCATTTTGTGATTTGGCCGACTGCACTTGGTTTTGAGCCGCCCTCACTGGCAGGTATTTCAGTTATATAGCCCCACTGTTGCATTGTATCTGTTGCCATGAGAAGGTGGGCGAGCACAGAACGAGTGAGACGGAGTGCGTCGAGTTTGTTGCGTGCTTCTGCGCGGTCTGCGATGTCCGCATCTGTACCAACGGATGGGTGGGAGATGGAAGAGGGAATAGGGCGTCTCTTTAGGGAAGCAATCGAGTTTATGACCGCCTACAGATGGACATGAAGCCAGGGTGACTGGCAGAACTGAAAATGCGCACATTGCGATACGTAAGCTTTGTGGAAGATTTGTAGATCTGTTCCTCTTGGCGCAGGGCATGCTCAGATGCAATAGTTGGGCTTGAGGGCAAGATGCTTTCGTATAAAACCACAAAGTGGTCATAGAGGCTCTTGAGCATGGCCTGAGAGGACGATCAGTGAGAGATTCCGCGATGGGGGCATCTCGAACCTGGCGCACGGGCAAGGCGACTTGTGACTGCGCGGCATTGATTCTGAGGATGGGGACACCTGCCTGCGCGTGCGTGAGGGATGGAAGATGAGGTGAAGGCGCAGAACATACGGATGACCGAGACTGCGCAGGAAGGGCGATCGGGTTTGGGCCTGTTGCTGTCCTGAGGCGTTGTGTTGGGGGTTCCGTGCGCGAGGTCGACGCAGTGAGCTCAAGGGGTCTCTTTGCGGGCACGAGGCGGGCGGGGGCGGGGACAGGGACAGGGGCGGGTGTCGGGGGGGGTTCAAAGGGAGTCGCGATGAGGTGGGTGCTCAACGCGGCGTCGGGCGAATGCGAGAACGGACAAAAGGTCGAGTTGGTGCAGTCTGACTTGCGAGGACACGGCAGCGACTGAAACAGTCCCAGCGTCGAGAACATGGTGTAAACATAAGCCTCTGTCGTCGTCGTGCGCGACGTGGACAAGAGCGCGTGAATTATTTCGCGCCACTTTTTACTTCCCTTCCATGACCCAGCCCGGCTTTTGGTCCGACCTCAAAACCTCGCGATGGGTCGTCAATCCTGGTAGTTTTTTCATTGTATTTTCGCGTCCGTTTCAACTCACGTGCGGCCAGCCTCCTCGCTCAAGCTCCTCCTCGTGCCCATCGTTCTCTACGTCAATTGGGAGGTCCTTGCCCCATTCGTCGCCCAGGGCTTCCAGAACCCCTTTAGACCACTGCTTTTCATCTCTCACCGCATTCCTTCCTCACCTGATTCGAACGTTCGGTATCGCAAGGGCTATCTCGATCTCGTCTTCGTTGCATATCATATCGTGTTTTTTTCCTTTGCCCGCCAGGTCATCACTGTCAACATATGTCACCCCATAGCGCGCTACTTTGGCATAAAACGTCTCTCAAAACTCAATCGATTCGGTGAACAGGGTTATGCTGTTACCTATTTTGCGGTCATGGGTGGCTGGGGTTATGTGAGCACGTCCTCTCTGGCCCACTCCAAGTTTCTCAAGTCTGACGCTCCTATGCAGTACGTCATGTCTCAATTACCGACATACTGGTACCAGACAGAACACTTTTGGCGAGGTCACTCTACTTCTTTCCGGACGGTGCTCATTCTGACTGTCAGCTATCCACAGGTTATCCTCATTGGGAAATGTTACCTTCCTTGAAGCGATACTACCTCATGCATTCTGCCTATTGGTGCCAACAGCTCATTGTTCTTCTCCTTCGATTGGAAAAACCGCGCAAGGATTACAGTGAACTCGTTACCCACCATATCGTTACCCTTTGGCTCATTGGGTACATCCTTCGCTTGACTGGACTTGTATACATCTTTACCTTTCTTTACAGATGGAGCTATCTGATCAACCTGACACTCATTGGCAATGCAGTGTACATGAGCATGGACATTCCAGATGTTTTTCTCGCCGCGAGTGTCTTTCAAGTTCGACTGTTCTTCTCATCTAATTACTTGCCACAGTTCTCCAAAATCCTAAACTACTTGCAGCTAACACGCGCAAAACTAGTCGCCTTTTTGACATTCCTTTGTGTGTGGACGTCAGTCGTATCCCTTGCTCGTTGGTATGCGATGATTAATATATTTTTTGACAGATACTTTCGACATTATCTAAACATCGTAATACTCTGGTCAGTGTGGTACGAATTTGACCTGATCCCGTGAGTGCTAGCAAAATCTGGGTTTCACAGCCCTTAACTCCGAACAGTGAGGCGAACAGAGTTTGGGCTCCAGACACGGGAGCCTGGCTTGTCTGGTGGATGAAGTATCAGATCTTTGTCCCCCTGTTTTTGCTCCAGATCCTCAATTTATTTTGGTACTACTTTATAGTGCGCATTGCCCTAAGGTCAGTCCCGCCGCGTCATTATGCTTTGTCCTTCAAACAGTTTTTCAGGTCCCTGAATCCCTCTACCATGACGGATGATAGATCAGACGACGAGGATGATGGTGGTGTTGATGTCAACGACGAAAAAGAAGAATGACCTTCTGTCACGCGCAGCTGCAAGTTATTCAAGACCAACAATTCGACAACGATTTTTCGTATACCAAACATCACATAATACAGTAGAGATGAATTGCTTGGAATCGAACACTCAGCTCTCTTACTCCCCTTTGTCGGGATTATTGACCGGATTCGTGTCAATGACGGGTCCAAATATACCTTCTTGATCAGAAAAGTCTTCGTCTTCTTCCCAAGCATCAAAGTTCACCTTGACCCCTGTGCCTGCTTGAGGTGCTCCGGCATTGTTGCTTGTGCGATTGGGCCAGCGCTTCTCACGTTGTATATCGATGGGATCACCAGAGGCCATAGACTGCAGTGCCAATAGTGTATACTGTCCAACATGTCAATGATACGTTCCACCAGGAGGACGTCACCATACATGCGCGTCATTTCCTGCATTGTGGAGATGCGTCGTGCTGATTTGAAGGTGCCTACAGACGCGCTCTAGCGATCTGCGGTTACCACCCGCTTCGCCCTCCAGGGCGGCAAAGAGATCCGAAGTATCGACGATAAAAATGCCATCTCGTGGGAGTACTTCTGGGAGTAGGAATGCCATGTTGGGCAACTCGACGTCCACGTCTTTTGATTTGAGGTACCTGTTCCAAGCGTCAGACGCACACGCTAGCAGGAGAAGGGAGCACATGTACTTGATATCCTGGTTGTTGTCGTGGAAAATCAGGAAGAGCGGGCCAATGGACTGAAGATCGGCGACGAGCGATTGGATGCGGTTCTTGAATGTTGCCTTGTTGACTAGCTCGCTCGTGCCAAATGCAAAGAACTAGACGGGCGTTGACAAGGGTTGGACAGCGATCAAAGGAAATAAACATACGTCTCTGTGGTTTGGGACGAACGTGTTGGTATAATACCTGTGCTCGCTAACGACGAGATGGCCTTGTTCTTCGATCAGCTTATCGTCCTCCCAGTGGACGGTACTCCAGCCGAATTCGGTGAGGAGAGTATGATCCCTGTCCCACGCTTCAAAGTCGAGAGCGCACCACACGCCGCGTTTCTGGGACCAGAAGGAGCGTACACGCTCGAAGATGTCGCGACGTGCGTTGAGGGTCGGATCGACACCCTTGAGACGCTTGTTGTTTTTCTCGATTTGCTGCGGGGCGATTAGAAGACGACAGTGAGGAGCGGGGGCGGGGGGTGACCTTTATGGCCTTCCGTAGGTCCTCTTTGGTTGTAAATTGGACGGGGGAGACGTGTCTGAGACTCGACTCGGTGAGGAGACAGTCGGAGTAGGGGAGTGGGATGGGGTGTTTTGTGAGTTGCATCGCGTGGAGCCAGTAGCGTATGTACTCGACCTGGGCGGAGGAGAAGAGAAGACGCGTCTCAAAGTTTTGGAGGGTGCCGAGGTAGAGCTGTGCGCCGTCGACGCCATCTGTGTGGAGGGGGTGGTCGGGGTGAACGAGGGCGTCCTGGGCGAGGACGGCCTTGAGCGGGCTGCGATCGAGTGGATCTGGGAGGGCTTGATGCCTGTGGTAGTGCTGTGAGGGGACGACGGGGACGAGGAGGACAACGCACCATTCGAAGAAGATGTCGGTGTAGCGATAGTAGCCAGTGATGACGGGTGAGACCATACTTGATTCATTTCACCACTGCCATGGCTCAGACCGTCCAGAAAAGAAAACGCAACGACGATGACGACAACGACAGCTCTGCACGCTCAAAACCATCCACCGCCCGCAAGACGACTGGCCCGGGCCCAAAAGTCGCGTCGTCCTCGCGCAACAAACACGCCCGTCAGCACCACCACACTTTCCACACACCTCCACTGACACCCTCCCAGGCGGGTCGGACGCTGACGAGCAGCCCGCTCAGCGCAAGAAGCGTCGCTATCGTCCCGGTACCCTCGCGCTGCGCGAAATTCGCAAGTACCAGCGCAGCACCGACCTCCTCCTCCGCAAACTCCCCTTTTCTCGTGTCGTACGCCACTGTCCACTCGCTCTCTTCTTCCGCTGATGCTAAATGCACAGGTCCGAGAGATCGCCCTAGATATGATGACCGACACCAACTATCAGATGGGTGACACGGGCTTGCGCTGGCAGAGCTCTGCCATACTGGCGTTACAGGAGGCGACAGAGGCCTTTCTCGTCCATCTCTTCGAAGACGCGTGCGTCGCTTCTCTTGCTTCCTCCGTCTCTCCTGAGACCCTCCATCCACAGAAACCTATGTGCTATACACGCCAAACGCGTCACCATAATGCAGCGCGATATACAGCTCGCCCGAAGGATACGTGGTCCGTGGGGTGGTCTTGGCTGACTCTGCATTTTTTTTCGTCGCAGCCGTTTATACCCACCAATTGCATACATGACTGCCAAAATGCATTGTACATGTAATATAGATCTCAAAGAGGCTACGCAAGTAAGTTTGACAAGTAGAGCGGAGATGCATGAAAAGAAATGTACAGCATGGAAACCGGTCCAAAGCCAGTGACTGCACAGTGCAAACCTGACAATACCCCACAACTGTCCAAACAGTGATCGAAAAAAGAAAGTGAGCGCAACAACTGGGAGAAATTAAGTTAGAAAATATCCATAGAGTGCGTCGACGTCGTATGCAGTGACTTTAGGTATGACTATGAGGATTATGATCGTCGGGAATGGCTCCGAGGGTGAGGGTATCAAATGAGTGTTCCGAAAGAATGGGATTCCAGTGGAAATGCAAGGAGGTCGTGCCCATGGATACGAGCGGCAAATCCTATGATACAGCAGTTCGCCGACGCATGTGCACAGGTGATCCGGAAGAATACCCGCCAGACACAGGCCTCAATGATGAGGAATTCGTCATCGAGTATTGTTCGGGCGGTTGAAGCCAACTCGATCGTTGCGGGGTGCCCTGCGAGGGAGCTACACCTGTCGAAGTTTTGCCGCCCCGAACATCGTTACGGCCCCCAGATCGTGTATCCCCTAGCGTCTTAATCGTCCGAGCAGCATCATCGCTGGAACGTCTCTGATGCGACCCGGAGGAATGGGGACTCGAGTTTCGACTATTGGAGTTGACTCCTTCAGAGCTGTAGTTCCTAGGAAGTGATGTCGAACTTTGTAGGGACTGCTGCCCTGCTGACCCAGTATACGAACGAGGGCGAGCGCCAAACTGATTCATCATGAATGGAGGGGTCGGTGGAAGTAAAGGCATATCCATTCCATAAAGCGGTATGCCGTTGACTGTTGGAATAACAGGTATTGGTGGTACTGGGGGGATCCCAGGAACTGGTGGAACGTTTGTCCATGCATACGGGTTAAATGAAGCCCGTGGGTCATATGGCGGATGAAGCGACATCCCCTTTGCCGGGTCTGAGATTACGGACATGCGCCTACTGACACGTTTACCATCCCGTCCCCTGATATCCTCTGATGAGGCCGTATGAGCAGAGTAGAGAGAAGGCGGCCTCGAGAAACTATATTGACTTCCAGGCGTGGCAGGTACTGAACTTGAAGGGGAACCCTCGTGAGGCGAGACAGGGGAAAAAACTAGCTCGGGTGTGTGTTTTTGTGACATGCCCGACCTCCCCAACGAGGCATGCATCGAATCTCGAGACGCAGAGCGATCACGGTCAGAGACTCGTGAAGACAACGAGGCTGACTCAAGTGGACGTCCAGCTCGAGCTGCCTCGCGCCGTAGTCGTGTTGCTTGAACTTCCTCGGCATACGCACGCTCGCGTTCCTCTGCCTGCTTTCTTGCCAGTTCTCTGGATCTTCGTAGTTTTTCCATTTCTATTCTTTCAACCTCGCGACGAAGACGTTCTTCTTCCCGGACAACATGCGGAATAGTCGCCGGTGGCGGTTCAGGTTTTGAAAGTTCGTTCAGAGACACAAGAGGCCGTGGGGGTATATGTCGAGGAGTAACAGCCCTCGCGATTCGATTTTCTTGCGGCGGGGCGGTTGGTCGGCGATTCTCCGTGGAAAGCTGTGCAGCTTGTTCCCGGCGTTCCCGTTCTTCTCGGAGGAATCGAGCTTTCTGTTCCTTGTTCTTCCGGATGCGAAGGACATGGCCTAGGGGTATCTGATCGTCCTTGCCGTCATCATCTGCAAACCGAACTCCTCGTTTTGGAACGGGATCGCTTGTGGTTGCAGATCCAGAAGTTACCAGACCGTTAGGTTGTCGTGCGGGCGACGTGTCTTTGGGCAGAGCCATCGAGGCACTGCTGAGTTGGCGCGAGGGTGACAGTTTAGTGGGGAAGTCTTCGGGTCGCAATGAACCAGGAAGAGTCTGAAGCGGTGTTGGCTCTAAT